>LAXH01000042.1:7621-33183 GCA_001006505.1 Tilletia horrida
AAGCTAAAAGATATAATATTTTCAAAATACCCGTAAATCGGGAGAGCAGCACTCTCCCTCGCACCACCTTCACGGATTGCCGTGAAAGTGATGCGTGTGCTCCACCACGTTCTGTACCACAATGCTGTGGCCGAACGCGATTTCTCAGCAGATGGAACTGTAAACCCCCTAGTTGTTGCTGCCAATGCAATTCTTTCCCTGCACAACACAGCAGAGCCGCCGACCAAGCTCCACCTGCTGCCCAGAGTCCAAACCGATCGCAACTTCAATCAGAAGTGAATCTCATCCAGATGCTCCCCAAGTCAAATAAGTGCTATTTGAGAGGGTCACATAAGGGAGAAAAAAGGAGGCGAAGAGAAAGCAATCAGAACTGTTCTTATATAGTGTCCCAAGTCACACACACAC
Source organism: Tilletia horrida (assembly GCA_001006505.1). Lineage (NCBI taxonomy): Eukaryota > Fungi > Basidiomycota > Exobasidiomycetes > Tilletiales > Tilletiaceae > Tilletia > Tilletia horrida. Next base: position 8,027 of record LAXH01000042.1, read on the forward strand.
AGAGCAGAAGGAAAACAATTTGTACTCTCCGGAAATCGCGGCTAAGAACAAAGGGAATTTGAACCAACTGGGCGCAGGGACAACCTCCGTTTGCAACATTCGTGAGAGATTCAATATTTTGACAAACACAAAGTGGTTCAAGCTGGGACATGCGTTTGGACCCGCGCGCAGAATTGAGTTTGAGGCGGGTCAAAAGGTGAATTTGTTGGCGAGATCTAGGTGTCTGAATTGTGTGACGCGAGATTTTGCAAGTTGACTGGTCTAGTGCCTCAAACTCATCATTTTGGCCTTTCACAACAATCCAAACCTGAACAACTCCCTGAATACAGCACCAATCTTGCTCAAAGAAAAGGGGAACGGTCACTGCGTCCCCTCCAAAGACGTCGAATGGCTCTACGAAATGTGTATGTTATGTTCCTGAACCCACAATGGTGTGTTATACAGGTGAAGTGTTGGTGTGTGTTTCTGTTTTTTCTAACTATGTACATTTAGTATGTAGAAGGCCCCCACGATGAGCTTCAAGCAAGCAAAGCTCAAGAGACAAGAAGTTCCAAAAATTTTCGAAAGGCTCCGAGTTCAGAATGTATATTCTTGTCGGGGCCGATAAGGTGCACAACAGGAGCTCAACACAGTTACAGTAGAAGCAGCAGACAGAGATGGAGAGGGCACAAAACCCTGTCGACACGTTCATTGCGGTCGAGACAGAGCCGGGCAGAACGTAGAAGGCACAGCATGCGGGAGATTGCAGCGGTGGATGAGGCTGCGTCTGATGATGGGACTTAAGTAGTGGGACCAGGCCCCGCGTTCGGAAGCGGTCCTTGTAGCTCCTGCTCCCGTTTCATAGGCGAAGTGACCGGAGCCGCCGATCCAGGAAGACTGGATGTTCGGTGTGGTGGTGTAGCTTGCGTCACTCTCTGCGCCTGGTTCACGGTCGGGTATCTGAGTTGGGTTTGGGCCTGGCTCGACGTCGACATGGTGGCTGCTTGAGGTTGCGTTGGTGTCTGCGGTTGCTGATAGTGCTGCTGAGGTTCTGATTTAGCCTGTGGCGTCGCTTGCTGCGGGTATGAAGATGGGCGTTGTTGTTGCTGATTTTGATTTGGGGCAGCAGGTGCGGCATTGGGTGTACCCGGAGGCCTTGTGTGAGCTTGCGCCTGATTTTGCAGACTCGTCATCAAGGCCGCCAGCGCAGAAAGCTGTGTCGCCGTCAGCTTTGCCAGCACCACGCTGATGTGCAGCATTACGGTGGAAGGCAAGGCAAACTCGTCAGGACCTGGCACCTTTTGCGTACTGGGTGCGCCAGCCTGACCATTAGGCGGCGATGAAGCATTAGATATCGAGATGCCGGTGAGCAGTGAGGCTTCTACCTGCTCTTGCGGAGCTGAGCGAGGCGACACGCTAAGCGAGTCCAGTTCGTCCAACTCTGCTTGAACTCTAGGATCCAGTGTGGACGGAGTTACACTCCCGAGCGACGAGGTGATTTGGGCCCGCCGTGTCCGAGCATTTCTGGCGATCCGCTCCGCAGCCAGCATGAGGCTGTGAGGACTTTGGGCGAGATGCGGCTTCTCCGCCAATACTTTGCGGAAGGCGGCCGCAATGTTGGATGCTGGTTCGGGATTGATGTTCATGCTCAACAATTGTGTCAAATTGCCTAGCGGGATCAGCAATGGAATCGGCGTCGTGGGAATAGTCGGATTGATTGTGCCGGACGGTACATGCGATTGGTTCAGATGCTGTTGATTTACCGGGGTCGAGTGGCCGGAGGTTGAGGCGCGTGACGCAGGGGCTGGAGACCGGAGTTGTTGCGGTGGAGCATGGTTGTGAGGAGCTCGGTTGGCTGGTGCGGTCATTGAGAGAGAGAGAAGATGGGTTGTGAGCATGTATGCAGCAGAAAAGGATGGGCGCAGCGAAGAACTTACGTGGAGCAGCAGCAGCAGCCATGGTCCGATACAAGGCGTCGATCCGTGCCTTTGCTGTGCGATACTCGGCTGAGAGCTTGAGATATTCACTCTTCTCATCTTCGTATGCCAAGCGCTCGAGGTACTCCAACGAGACGTTGAAGTTCTGTGCGGGTGCGACAAGGGTGTCGCCTTCATCTGCCGAGTCCGTTGTCAGTGATGTGGCGACGTCCCTGGGAGGAAGGCCGCCGTCCGCTTGAACGCAAACCTCTTGGATCCGATGTTGGAGGGAGAGCCCAGCCCAGTAGAAGGACATCGCCTTTGGCAACGAGGGAAATGCGCATGCTCCGCCAAACACCAGCTGCTCTTCGTCCAGCTCTTGGTCTATATCTGGAGGATCAGTGGATTTGGCAATGTAGGACGGGTCCTTCGATATTGACCCCCTAGTGAGCCGTCGCTTTTTTGCAACATGTGTCTGTTCCTTCTGCGAGCCTGGTGCCGACAGTGACGAGGACTGTTCGTCTCCATCCGCAGCTGGGAGCTGGTGCTCTTCATCCTCCATCTTCGCTTTCCCCTTCCCCTTCCCCTCGAGAGCTGCGCGCGTCTTTGCTGCCCCCGCCCTGGCTCTGATAGTCTGCCTCAGCTCCAGGTCGTCCGCAGAGGGAGCAAGCGCCCAGCGCAAATCGTCATCAGAGACATTCCATACATGATATGGAAGCAGTCTGTTGATGATATCTTGCGTGCTCGTGAAGGGAGTCCAGTAATCTGGCTTCAGAGCGGATGCTTGGTTCCGCTGAAGGGCCGCATCAATTCTAAAAGGAGAAAAAAGGGATTGTTAGTGAGAAGTCTCTCGAACCAAAGCACAGATCGTTGTGATCCACTTACCGAGCTCGGATCGCCGCTGGATCTATGTATGCTAGGGATCTCTGCACCTTGCGCGCTTCGGTGTTGTCGCCTTCGATCCTGTCAAACGAGGGTGCTTCGGTTTTGACTGCCGGCACCGACCCTAGTGTCGCAGCTGACGATGAAGGCACGGATGCCTCCAGAGCTCCTTGACCCAGACCTGAGGCGCCATTCGCTTGAGAGGAGGACGCTGAGCTGCTGAGGTATGGGTTGTTGAGCGCGGGTAGCCCTTGTGCGACACTTGAAGAGCTGGCTCCGGCAGAGGTCGATGCTCCGCTCAGATGTTCATTTTGCTGCTGATTCGTCGCGTTCGAGCCTGATACGCTCGTAACGACAACGCCATGTTGAGAAGCAGATGATGGAGGTGATGGAGGACGTGAGGCAGGAGGACCTGCTCCGTCTGCCATCGTCTCTTTCACTTTCCCGTCCAATGTCCGTCTCGCCCTCTCTCGCCGTGGATTCGGAAGCTCTCGTTTTGCCTCACGCGGCGCAGTCTGTTGGGTCGCTCTGCCTCAGCTCCTCTCGATCCGATTCAGAACCGCCGCATAGCAACAGACACCTTCCTCACTCTGAATGTTCAATCACTCGTACTACTATACGCGAAAACTGCATTTCGGAATGATCCTACAATACTGCGTACACGCATACAAGAGCCAATTGGCAGGCTGCTGCCGAATTGTGATAGTCAGCCAGGCCCGGGTCTGGAGACCTAAGACTGAGGAGTCCTCCGGCTGAAGAGGGTACATGAAGGCGACCTCACTTCGTGGGTGGGTCGTTGGGTCCCTGTTGGAAGAAGATGCAAAGTCAGGTCGCCTGGTCGCTTGAGCGCGTGTACAATATGACTACTCACCAGCATGAGCTCAGGGCGGACCTTCTGGTCGAACTCCTCGGGGGTCAAGAAGCCGAGCGAGACAGTAGCCTCCTTCAGTGTTGTACCCTCACGGTGAGCCTTCTTCGCCGCTGCAGCTACGTCTGTTGGAGAGAGAAAAGCGCGTTCAATACGCATACACATGCCAGTCACCTTCACAACAATGCAGCACGCGACTTACTGTCGTAACCAAGGTGGCTGTTCAGAATCGTGGCAAGCATCAGACTCTCATTGAGCAGCTTGTGAATGCGGTCCTTGTTCGCTTGGATTCCGACAACGCAGTTCTTGGTAAAGCTGTGCGCGCCATCAGCCAGGATTCGGATCGACTGTAGCAAGTTCTTGGCGATGACAGGCTTGAACACGTTCAGCTCGAACGCACCGGCGCTACCACCTACGGTGATGGCAACGTGGTTACCCATGACCTGGGCGGCCACCATGGTAAGGGCCTCACTCTGAGTGGGGTTGACCTTTCCGGGCATGATAGACGAGCCAGGCTCGTTCTCAGGCAGGGCGAGCTCTCCGAGTCCGCACCGGGGGCCAGAGCCGAGGTATCGGATGTCGTTGGCAATCTTGGTGAAAGACACTGCCAGCACGTTCAGGGCTCCACTCGCCTCTACCATCGCATCGTGCGAAGCCAGAGCCTCAAACTTGTTGGGAGCAGTCTCAAATTCCAGACCAGTGATCTTGCTGACCTCCGCAGCGACAGCAGTGTCGAAGCCCTTGTACGTGTTCAGACCAGTTCCAACCGCAGTGCCGCCTTGCGCGAGCTTGGACAGCCGTGGTAGCACAGCCTTGACGCGTTCAATACCGTTGTCTACTTGTTGCACATATCCGCTGAATTCTTGGCCAAGAGTGAGAGGAGTCGCGTCTTGCAAGTGAGTTCGGCCGATCTTGATGATGTCCGCAAACTCGGCGCGCTTTGTCTCAAGAGCGTCGCGCAGCTCTTGCAGGGCCGGAAGCAGCTTCTTGCTGATTTGCACCACTGAAGCAACGTGCATTGCGGTGGGGAAGCTGCATATATCGCGCAGGGGCTCGGTCAATTACGTGTGGTCTGAGCAATGGTGCGCGCACTCGAAACTCACGTGTCGTTGGAACTTTGGCTCATGTTGACGTGGTCGTTGGGGTGCACAGGCTTCTTGCTGCCGAGCTGACCGCCGAGGATCTCAATGGCACGGTTCGAGATGACTTCGTTCACATTCATGTTTGTCTGCGTGCCGGAGCCGGTTTGGAATACGACCAGAGGGAAGTGGGAGTGGAGCTTACCGGCAATGACCTGATCGAGAGCAAAACGCGTCAGTGACAGTGACAAAGCTACGTGTGCACGGCATGCACGTTGCGGTGCCGATGCATTGCACGAGGCTCACCTCATCAGCTGCTTGGGCGATCGCGTCGGCGATTTTGGCATCGAGACCAAAGGTTCGGTTGACATTAGCTGCAGCCTTCTTAAGGATTCCGAAAGCTTCGATGAGAGGCTCAGGCATTCGTTCTGTTGGTCCGCCGATGTCAAAGTTTTGGAGAGAGCGCTGAGTCTGGGCGCCCCAGTATCGGTCGGCAGGCACCTTGAGCTCGCCGAAGGTGTCGCGCTCGGTTCGGAATTCTTGTGACTGCACATCTCGGCGCGTCGGTAGGTACAGCGGCGGGAGGGTTAGTGTGGTGGGCAAGACGAGCAATCAAGTTAGATCTTCGTGTAAATAAATGCGAGCGGGGAGCGCCGGAGAGAGTTCCTTACCATTTGGATAGCGGAGATGGTGAAAGCTCGGACGGCGGCGAAGTTGGCAGCGCGTCGAAGGGCAGGAGAAGAAGACGCCTGTAAGACAAGGAGGAGGTGAGTATGTTAAATCACTGTTGTGGTGTCTTGTCTGATTGATGGAGGTAGGGAAGATGGAAGGAGGTGCTTGGAATTGTTGAGGCGCGTCCGTGCGAAATGTGGTAACGATCCGAGCAGTGCGCGAGGGCATGCTGCAGAAGACACCGATGGTACGGCACGGCGCAACGTCCAGGCTTGGTCGATTGCATCGCGGGTGGAAACGGGCGCGCAGGCCGTGGCAGACCTGCCCCTGATGACCGGGTGGTGGTGTCTGAAGCGACCACAGCAGACGAAGAACACAGGTGTGCAGGGATTTGGCTACTCACAGCAAGAGACCTTGACGAGGAGGCAGCAGCATTCGCGAAGGCCGAAGATGAGGGGGAAGACAGAGCGCGGCCCAGCTGGCGCATGGCTACGGTACGAGTCGCGATCATGATTGCTGGTGTGTGTGTTCTATATGTGGAGGAATGCCAGAGAGCAGGAGGGTATCAAAGCCCTGAGATTTTGTGAGGAGAGGGAAAGCTGGAAGAGAGAGGGCGTCTATATGCGTATGTTACTGGAAGAGAATTACGAGGTTGCTCCCTTGACGGATGAGTTGACGGAGAGGAATGTCGAGGTGGGAAGAAAAGGAGGAAGGGAAGGGAGCCGGACGGAGGTGTTGGACTGGGTGACAGGAGCGGATATGAATCTTTGCTTGATCAATTTTTTATCTCACGAGCGGCAGGATTACTTCGGATCTTCTCATCATCACACACAGAGCATCGGAACGGCCTCCTTCCAATCTGAACCATGCGCTCCTTTTGTGAGCAGAGTGAAACACGCCCGTGTCCCAGGAACATCGCCCGTCTGGCTCTGCTGCCTGCCTCATCCCCCAAGCTCAACAGAAAAAGTTCGCGAACGAACCGCGGCCCAGCGAATCTGCGGCTCCCGTTTCAGCCCGAGAGCAACACTTTCCATATCGCCGGTTCAAGCCGATCCGATTGCTCCGAAAGGGTGCAGCCCCTGACTCACTCACTTCCCCCCGGGGCTCGATTTACCATCGCCCCAACGCGGGCGAGAAGGATACTCTCACGTCTCGGCCGTATCCATCGATGCGTTGGAACACCTTCGCAATGAGATCCAACCTCGACCTGCACGCACAGACGACCGCCAGCTCGATCCATTCCTGTTACGCAGTCTTCACTCTGGACATCCTTTCGCTGTACAGGCTAGGGCGAGTTGGCATCCTTCTCTAAAGCAACGCCAAGCCGGACGAATCGAATCGTTGACGCTCAAAGAAACGCTGTACGAAAAAGGGCTATTCGACAATCATAGCCATGATCAGCGATGTCCAATTGAGCGCATTGGCAAACTACTGCGGGTGCACAGCGATGGTACTCATCGTCGTCTTCCACGTGAGTAAAGGCTCAGGCGCTTCCTGCTCGCCTTTGAGCGGGGTAGCGGACAAGCACGCCTATTCGAACGAAATCTCAATCTGACCTTGGGGCTTTCTCTATAGGTCGTATCGGTCAATGCCAAACGTACCCAAAGCTCTGCAAATGCGGCAGCCATGACTGGACAACAATGATCCTTGCATCACAACGGCGGACGATCGGAAGCCATCGCATCCGAACCCAGCTTCGAGTCCGACATGTAGACGCCACTGGCGCTCCGCCCAGATGTTCCTCTCTCAAACCCAACCCTGGTTGGTAAATCACCAGTCACCTTGCCAGCGCTCCAGATGATGCCTTCTTCAGCCCTCAGAATGTGTGCAGATGGAACAGTGCCATTACAAGTACAACAAGCGATAACAAGGTATAATTTGCGTGAGGCTCTCAGAAAAACGAGCCGTCTTGAGGTTCCAAATGTGAGAGAGGTGCTGATAGACGGAAGCTGGCATCGAGGGCATCGAGAACCAGAGGTGTGCTTGGAAGTCTAGGTGAGGTGTACGCGACAGTCGGCTTGGAAATGGATCAGAACTTGTCTGCAAACTTCCAATCCGCGCAGTCTGGAAACGAGTCGCAAACCGAGGTTCAGTTGACCTACAGATAAGTACGGAACCAGGTCGCTCTACTCACCTCGACAAGCGTCCTCATTTCTCGCCTTCGGCACTGCCCTCTTCAAATCACCTTCCGGTCCGTCTGGGTCCTCCTTGTCCTTGTCACCATCGCCCTTGTCTCCCCGCTGCCAGGGCCATTTCCACTTGGTCGTCTGCATTTCTGTCCTCCTTCGCTCAACGACCCTCCATCCTTCCCTGCCTTGAACAGGCGCGGCCACGACCGAGGCTTTCTTGCCCTTGGCCGCAACCTTTTTGTCCCAGTCCTCCGTGAGAAGATCGTCGGTCAGGAAAGAGATCCGGTGGCTGTTGATTGACGATGACCAACCGAGGCCCTTGACGGTGTCGTAGATGATCGATTTGCCAGTGTGGCACCGCGATTCCATGGCATAGCCAAAGGTGGAGCAGATCGTGCCAGTACCTTGACAGTCGCCCACTAATTTCCGGGAAATTTTGTCAGAGACTTCAATTGTTTGGCGCATACGGTAGGATGGACTCACTTGCAATTGGGTCAGCAGTGTGGTAGACATGGGTGATGGGAAGCTTCGCCACTGGACTCTCATCCGAGTCCGGCCCGGTCGGCGGCAGCGGTAGGTGCAAGCGCTGTGCTGCCATTCTCTCACCAGGCGCCTCAAAGGTGACCGTAGGAACACCGAAGGTCATGCCAAGCAGCGCACTGAGACTGCCTCCGAGGGAGTGACCGGTGATCCAGATCTGAGAATCTGGATACAGGTAGGACACGTTGTTGTAGAGGTCCATCGCGGCTGGGTAGTAGAATGACTTTTCGACCAGAGCGCGCTCCAGACAGGTCTGAGCGCACTGTTGCGTAGGTGCCGCAGGCGCCTTTGCAGAGAGACCCGCAGAGGCGACAAAGTCCGACGGCACGGCAGGTCCAAAGGGTCCTAGTCCACCTACTGCGCTGCAGGTGTCCTGTGTGGTCGCGGCGGTGCTGTTCGCTTTGGAGACGCTTCCGGAATAGCAGTCACAGACAGGAGTCCATGTCCAGGAGACTCGAGCGCAGCAGCATGAAAACAGAAGGTTGTCCTGTTTCGACCCAAAAGGGTTAGCTCTGTGCTTCTTCTGCCTCCGGGTACCGCATCAACTTACATTCTCCTTGTCCCTTCGCACCGTATCGGTACCTCCAGGAAAGAATGGAGGACTGGTGCCTTTGATGGCCAGAATAATGGTGCTGTTATCGTTCGAGGTGAAGACGTGCCCTCGCATTCCGTCTTCCTCCCAACCAAATGAGTCACTCTGTTAAAAGGCTCCACAGTCAGCCTCTGCACCTCTCAAGCAACCAATGATAGCAGGTCTCCTGCTCACCAAATTGAAGCCACCAAAGCCAGGCTCCCATCCGGAAGTGTCATTCATGTAAGCCTGACTGGACATCCTGGCGAAGGCGAGCAGAGTCTCCCGGTTGGTCACGTCAGGGGCATCGATATCGACTTCGTCCCACTTGAGCGAATGAGTCGTGTCAGGGCAATTGTCGGAGCCAATTGAGCACTGTGACAGCGCCGCAAGGTATCCATGGGGGTCGGCGGGTCTCAGCACTCGTTGTCTCTTAGTCTTGATGAAAAGTGTTGATTCAGCTGCGGAAGCGATAGCCTGGGCATTCGCTGTTCTGTTGAGCAGGAACGTCTTACGAGGTTCATCTGAGAGTAGAGGGTGCAAGACAGAATGTCTCAGAGTGAAGCTGTGAGTCGAGGGCTGCGATAAGGGCTGTTCGTCTGTAGATGTGGTGAATGGAGACCATGCTGGCTTGGGGATGGCATCAAAGATGGACTGCTGAAGGTATTGAGCGAGCGAGAGCGGCGTCCACTGATTAGGGGTGGGAGCGGCACCGACACCGGTCGCACCGAGTCCGGCAGCTGCTGCAGCTGCAGCAGTCAATGTGAGTGCCAGTCTTCGCATCTTTGGCCGTGTCATGGTGGCTCAGAATCGTGTCCGACAGGTGGAAGCGTGATGGAAGTTGACTTTGCGCTGCGCAGAGCTTAGCTCAACCAACATGCTCACAAGAGGAGGTTATCCACTCGTCATTGGCCAAGCTCGGTGTCTTGTCGGCGTGAAGGTTGCCGACGTGCGAGAGATCCTGTCCCACGTGGCCCGGCTCATGAGGCAGGCCATGCACGGATCTCTTGCTGTGCAGTCTCCCCAGCTTTTGCAAGTTGCATCGTGAAAGCAACCAGAGAGCAGCAGAAGCAGGTCATCCATCTGCAAGGCTCCTCTTCCTCGCTAAACGCATTCCCTGGCTCAGGCAGCAGTGCAGCTAAGCAGCAGCAGCAGCAGCACAAGTAAGGCGCAGCGCCTTCAGCAAGCACTGCAACTCAAATGTCCTACAGCAACGATTCGTCTGCAACCACATCCCTCTTCTTCCTCATCATGGCAGTCGTCACTCGCACCATCACTTATTCGCTCACATCCACCCTCGTCATCCTCACCTTGCTCGCCCCTCGTTCAAGGAAGGCCCGCTTCTACCTCAATGTCGTTCTCTACACCCTCGGCCTCGGAGCCTGCTCCGTATGGGGCGTCATCGTCTCCGTGCTGATGGCCCTCATCCCAGGACAGCGGCTCAACATCAACAAGGTTGTCGCTCGCTCGTTCTACTACCTCACAGGCACCCTCACCGGTGTTCGCTTCCAGGTCGAGGGCGAGGAGAACTTTGAGAAGGCGCGTCCAGCGGTCCTGGTTGGAAACCACCAGAGCTCAATCGACATCCTCTACCTCGGCAGGATCTTCCCTGCGTACGCCAGTATCATGGCCAAAAAGGAGCTCAAGTATTCACCCCTGCTGGGGCAATTCAGTAAGTCTTCATTATCAGCACTCAATTCCCGGCTATGGACTTACCCGTTTTTGTATCTGCATCCGCATTCAGTGACGCTCTCCGGCGCTGTCTTCATAAACCGCAAGAATCGAAAGGACGCTGTCAAGGCAATGGACATGGTCGGAAAGAGCATGAAGAAGCGCAACGTGAGTCACATCCTATCTTCATGGGATCCCATCCGGTCATAGCTGAACGCATGCCCATGAATGACCCGACGCATGGGAATTGCAGCTTTCACTCTGGATCTTCCCAGAAGGCACCCGTTCCAATTTGCCGGTGCCCGACCTCCTGCCTTTCAAGAAGGGTGCCTTCCACCTTGCCATTCAGGCACAAGTCCCCATTGTCCCCGTCGTGTGCGAGAACTACTACAGGATATTCGACAGCAAGAGCCGCTTTGACAGCGGCACCATCCGCATCAAAGGTGAGCCCTCTTGTGTGTCAAGCAGACTTCATGCCTTCGTAGACGCTGATCGCCTGGTCTTCTGGCTACAGTGCTGCCACCGATCGAGACAACCGGTCTCACTTCTGAGGATGCAGGAAAGCTCTCCGACAAGGTACGCGAGCAGATGCTTGCTACCCTCCGCGCCTTCGATGCCGACCAAGAACGCGCCGATGTCCCTGCCATCTCAGCCAACGCAACCCCAGAACAAAAACAACTGCAAAGAGCGGAAGCGGGCGACCCACTCGGCGGTCTTGCGCGTTTGGCCTCCTTCATTGTAGGACGTGGGAAGGGAACAGATTGGGACAAGAAGGTGGCCAAGGATCGCGCAGCGTTGACCAAGCCAGGAACCAAGGGGCTCGAACCTGGCGACTACGGGCTGGTCAGCGAAGGTGAAAAGAGTAGGGAACAGGCAACGGCGTCGTCCAGTGGAGTGAAGGCCAATCCAACCGCATAAAGACGTACTCCAGGCCCCTCCCCTCGGAGGATCCGGAGCATGAAAGCACATTGACTCGTCCGGAGAGAAGGGGACGACATACTTCAGGGCCTTAGCTACGCCCTGGTCTCGAACCTCAGTCTGTCATTGCCTGCTCTCTGCGCATGTTCATTTCTCTAAGTACATACTAGCTATCATTACCAACCAAGTGCAGAATTTCAGTTGATGTCATCAGGAACGATACTGTGATGGTTGAGGAAGACGAGGATGAGATGTTGAGAAAGTTTTAAGAATTTCCTCAGCTGTTGGCTCTGCATGCACGTCCACCACAATCTTTCACCTACATGCTTTGTCTCTGAGCCATGATCACAATCACGCCGCTGGCAGGGCCGTCTGCGCAGGTGGTGCGCACCAACGGAGCAGGAGAAGGTGCTGGACCAGCAGCTGCGCTGACAGAAGGAGCAGACAGCACCGCCCTCGTAATTTCCAGCACAGGCGAGGCGCATCCTGCTTCTCCAAGATCAGCCAACCCTCCAACCGATCTCATCGATCCAAGGGACAGCGACTCGAGCAAGAAGGAAGCAGAAGCCCCCAAGGTGTCTGCCTACCTGCTCCAAATCGATGACATCCGAGTGCTAGTCGATTGTGGAAGCACAGAGGACTTCGTCTTTCCGTCAGAAGAGCTCATCCAGAATGGACACAGCAATGCGACAAGGAAAGGCAAGGCAAAAGCAAGCGAAGATGACATGGATACAGATGCGCCAGAATCGGATCAAATCTTCACTGAGCTCTCGGGACCGCTCGACGAGATTCTGGAACGGTGAGCATCGTAAAGTGAGCTGATTGGCTTGGAAGGGAGCGCAGCTGAAGCATGTTGCTTCCTACTCTTCCTGCAGGATCGCCCCCAGCATCGACTTATGTCTGCTCTCCCACTCGACGCTCAGCCATATTGGACTCTATGCCTACGCTCGAGCTCGACTCGGTCTGAAGTGCCCCGTTTTTGCAACAATGCCTGTGCAGGCGATGGGCAAACTTACCGTGCTCGAATGCACGGAAGCTCTTCGAGCCGAGGTGGACGTCGAAGCCGAGAACAAGCGCAGAAGCCGAAAGGCCGAAGAGGAGAACAGTTCGAACGGAGGAGGCGCTCAGGTATCTTCTCAATCCGCTGCGGTTGGCGCCGCAAACGGTACTGCGGTCCCTCCCATTACAGCAGCCGACTCCCAGCTCGCGGCGGCGGAGCGCGGCTCAGCGAATGCAACTACATTGCAAGCCCTGGAGGACGATGAGAAAGCGCGCGCGGAAGCGAAGGCAGCGTTGAAGAAGTCACTGGGAGCGCAGGCGGAAAGGAAGAGGATCCGGTGTATTCCTTCCACTACAGAAATTGAGGAGGCATTTGATGCTATCACGACAGTCCGTTACTTGCAACCCACCCATCTTGTCGAAGGTATGTCAGAAAAAGGGCTATCACGTCAGGGCTGGTAATGGCGAAAATTGGATCTAATGGTTCCTTTGAAACAGGCAAATTGGTGGGAATGTCCCTCACTGCGTATTCTGCGGGTCATTCGTTAGGAGGAACGGTGTGGAAGATCCGATCCCCTCTGAGCGGGACCATCCTGCTTGCTCTCGAGTACAACCACAATCGTGAACGGCACTTGGACGGAACCGCCTTGTTGGCTTCTTCGGGAGCCGCCGCAAACGCTGTGGGAGCAGCGGCAGGCGCCAGCGCTGGTGGTTCGACGGGCGGAGTGTTGGATGCGGTTCGGCGTGCAGATGTTTTGGTGACCGATATCAGTCGGGGTCTGGTCACAAACGCAAAGCGGAAGGACAAGGATGCGGCGCTTCTCAGTGAGTCCAATGTAGGCCAAGTGAGGATTTCAGCATGATATACTGATATTCCTCCGGCGCCAACAGGCCTGATTGATCGAACACTCACCTCCGGTCATTCGATTTTCCTACCTGTCGATCCATCTGCTCGCCTGCTCGAGCTTCTGATCCTCTTTGATCAGCATTGGGCATATGCATACAGCTCGACCGCACCCTCGTCCAAGGACCATGGCGCTGGCGGACCCCCACCAAAGTTTCCTCTGTGTCTCGTGAGCAAGACCGGTAAGGAAATGCTTCAGCGTGCACGGACGTTCTTGGAGTGGATGACGAGGGAAGGTGCGGGCTCACCTGCAGCGATAGCAGCCCAACAGGCTGCAGAGGAGGAGAAAGAGCGGGCGGAGCGGAAATCAGGAGGCTTCCAACGGAAGTGGGGCCAACAGCGCGATCGAGCTGGTCCCTTAGAATTCAGGTAACGAACGCCAGAAGATTCGATTCCTGTCTACAGCGCTGACTGACTCCACTCTATAACAGATACTTGCGAGTTTTCACCAGCATCGAGGCCATGGACGAAGTGATCCCGATCAATGAGCCCAAGGTGGTTCTGGCTGTTCCTCCCTCGCTGACGCATGGACCATCAAGAAGATTGATACAGCGGTTTGCGGGCCAACCCAATGACGTGGTCGTCTTGACTCACCGTGGTGAGCCCGACAGTCTTGCGAGATGGCTGTGGGATCAGTGGGATGCTCGGGGCGAAGGGTTTGGACCGAACGGGCGCGAATCATGGAGGAAAGGCAAGGTCGGCTCTGAGGTTGGACTGGATGGACAGACATACAAGCTCGAGGTGAGTTTGAGTCGATATCGGTCTGCTTTAGTGCCAGTCATGCTGACACGACACAAAACCAGCTCTGGAGCGAAGTTCCTCTGGTCGGACAAGAGCTCGAACTCTTTCAAGACACACGGCAAGCATCACTGGAAAGAACTGCGCAGCAGCGTGCCTTGCAAGCGCGGCAACGACGGACTCTGGAGGCCGACGAAGACGACAGTGACTCCGACTCTGACTCCGGATCGGACGACGATGGGGACGATTTCGCAGAGATTGCAGGTGGAGGAGGCCGTAGCGGCGGATTTGCAGAGCCGGGAAGCACTTCTCGCAAACGGGTACACGCCGTCGCATTTGGAGATACAACAAACGAGCGTGGGCGCAGTGCGGCAGCTGAGGGCGATGCAACTGGAATGACGACTACCTTGTCGTTCGACATCTACCTGAAAGGCAACGCCAGTCGAGCTGCGGGTGGATTTTTCGGGACAAAGGCCAATCTTGGTGCGGGCGGCGAGGATGGTCGAAGTGTTCGTTTCCGCATGTTCCCGTTCATAGAGCGCAAGCGGCGCGTGGACGCCTTTGGAGAAGTCATCGACGTGAGCCGTTGGCTGAACAAGCAGCGAGCCGAAATCGAAAAACAAGCGGGTACGCAGGCGAAGGCCCCCGAGACGGAGGAACAGATCAAGCAGCGGAAGATCATCGCAGAAAGGGAAAGGGCACGCCACGCACCGCCAACCAAGTTCAGCTCGGAGACCATCGAGGTCACTTTCAACTGCAAACTCATATACATCGATATGGAAGGCTTGAACGACGGCAAAGCGCACAAGCTGTTGATTCCACAGCTCTTCCCTCGTCGGTTGGTCCTCGTGAATGGTGACGAAGCTACCAGAGTAGACATGCTGGACTCGATGCGGGCGGTCAAAGGCTTCACCAAGGAGATCACAGCTCCAACTCGAGGCGTCACGGTTCGGATAGGAGAGCACACACACAGCTTTACGGTCAATCTGGCCGACGGCATATTGCAGTCACTACGCCTGAGTCGCTTCGAGGACTACGAGATGGCCCACGTCACAGCAAGATTCACATCAGCCTCCGACAGTGCTCTGCCCACGCTGGAGGTGATCGGACCAAACGGTGTGGTCCCGCTCTCAGAAGTGTTGGACACCGGTACCCACGCCATCGAGAATGGTAAAAATGAGCAAGCAAAGGAGGAGCCTGCCGAGTCAAACGGTGACCTCGTCCAATCGACTGGGCAGCCGATTTCTAAAGCCATGTTTACCTCAATGCCAACCCGGACCTTACAACCGACTCTGTTCATCGGTGACCTCCGGCTATCCGTGCTGAAGGCGATGCTCGCTCGCGATCTTCGGATCCCGTCCGAATTTGCCGGAGAGGGTATGCTCGTTTGTGGCACTCCTACCCCAGCAAAGGCCGCGGCAGCCGGCTCATCGTCTGGCGCGGAGCATCCGACAGTGACGGTTCAGAAGCAAGGAGAAGGAAGCGTGGTGCTGGAGGGTAACATTGGCCCTGCTTTCTATGCTGTGCGGAGGGCAGTTCTCAGTCTGCATGCTCAAGTGTCGGACGCTGCCTAAGCTCAATCACATCTGCGATAATTTTGAAAAATGCCTTTCCAAGTGCAATTTTTGTCATATTCGCAGTCTAGTGTCGCTGTGGCTTTCCCCACTTGGGGTTGAGCTTGACTTTGCATGCGCAAAGTCAGAGGAAGCCGGAAGAGCCGGATTTCGCAAGTGGAGAGAAAGCGTGGGCACCTCTGATAGCATCGCATGCGCAGAATCATTGCATTGGTGCTGGAAGACGGTCACGACAGCAGCGACATTCCCATCGTCCCTCTCTCATCACACCATCCAACCTCATCCCTAGCCCGCCATGTCTCTCGTCCAGCAGGTTGTTATGCACCCTTACCTCTCCCAGACCGTGAGTGTCGCAGTCCCGCTCCTCCCGTAGGCGCGGTCCATCAATCGCAAGATAGTGCTTTCGAGGACACCGCAAGCCAGATCTCGTGGTGCGCAGCCAGTGATGCTGCCGAATCTGACACCAGAGCAACTGCTTAGCATCGATCATAGCAGCTTTGGACGCCCTCTGATCTACGTCCCGCACCTTAATCGTGATCCGCACCTGAACTCCGCTTTCACCTAGCTTGAACGGATCTGTACTGACCACTTCCTATCGCTTTTTTGCTGCTCTTCAGCTGCGGTTCTGGAGCACCACTGTCGGTCGTGACAAGACCTACCGTGCCGTGCAGTACGCTGCTCGTTTCCTTGCCTGGTACGAGTACCGCAAGGGTGCTTCCAAGGAGACTGTCGCCCGTCTGCAAGCGCTTAAGTCCAGCATCGGTCTCAGCCGAAAGCGTGAGTGCGCCTATGCCCTGATAGAGTGCTCCAAGTGTTTGACGTCGGCTCACGCTCTGTGCTATCCATGTGTTCGACAGTGATGCGCGTTGGCAAGTTCCTTGAGCACTTCCAAGCTGCTATCAAGGCCACCGCTATCCAAGATCCCGTGGTTTCCTACCTCGCTATTGGCCGACAACTCGGCTACGCCCTTTACCTGATCCACGACACACTTCAATGGGTGGGTATTCCCAAGAACAGAAACATTGATGTGCGCATGAGTTTGACATCGCGCATGCATTCTGATCACGACCATACAGGTGCACGGATCCAAGGCGTACCAATTCGCGCCCGAGACTGCCAAGAAGATCTCCAAGCGGGCTGCTCAGTTCTGGCTGTTGGGTCTGTCCTTCAACCTGATCTCGGGCTCGTACAAGACGTACGTGCTCAACCAGCGCCTGGTCGCCGCCAAGCGACCCCGGGCGACATCGGAGAAGGAGGCCGAGCGCAAGGTGGAGCTGCAACAGATTGCTACCGAGCAGGCTGCTGTCCGCTACCAGATGCTCCAGGACGGACTGGACTGGCTCCTGCCTGCCACTGGTACCGAGCTGCTCAACCTGGACGAGGGCATCCTTGGTCTTGCCGGTTTCACCACAGCCCTCATGGGAGCTCGCACCCAATGGCGCGCTGTCAACGGTGCCGGCGGAAAGAAGTAAGACGATCGACAGATTGGATCGGTCAGACGAGTGCGAAGACGATTGGCCCCTGTGGAAGAAGACGACACGGAACAAACGCGTCTTTGCACCGACATGCTTCGTACGACTTGCAGGAGACGATGGTACCTGTAATCAATACCCGGACGCGTCCTTTGTCCGCTGTGCAACACGTAGGCGACATAATCTCCGAAATCCCAGCTTTTCCCTTGTTCCTCCTCATGTCAGATTGTCAGCGTGCGGCGGGAGGTACCTGGCCACGAGGTTCCGCTACCACCGCCGACGCCCTTGCCTCCTTGGATCAGCCCTGGTTTCCTCCCTCATTTCTTTCCTTTGTCCGTCCTTTCATGAACCGCAATCTCTTTGTCATCCTCGACCTTGATGCACGTCTGAGCTCTTGATGGTCGTCGGCCCGAAAGATGTGGTTGACATTGCCTCCGTCCTGGCACGCAAGGATCAGAGATCCTCGACACCCTTGAGCACATGGACCTTGGGGAAGCCAAGGAGAGAGCGCTCGCACGAGAGAGGACTCGGGTGAAGCTTGCTTGAATCCATGCAATTCGGGCGGATAATCTTGTTGCTAGTGGGTCTGTGTG
This sequence comes from Tilletia horrida, assembly GCA_001006505.1. Taxonomy (NCBI): domain Eukaryota; kingdom Fungi; phylum Basidiomycota; class Exobasidiomycetes; order Tilletiales; family Tilletiaceae; genus Tilletia; species Tilletia horrida. Next base: position 25,532 of record LAXH01000042.1, read on the forward strand.
CCAGCAAGTGGCGTCCTCTCGCCGGCGGGACCGCAAGACCGTTGGGAAGAAAGAACCCTGTGTCTCCTCCTCATCTCGTCTCACTCAGCAGCAAGCCGTTGTTGCGAGTTCCCCCTCTCTCATCTTTGCTTCCCTTTGCCTCCCCTCTCCACCTCCGCAAAGAGTCTGGATACTTCTTCCCGACTCCCACACACACTCCCTTGCACAACCTCATCTTCTTATCCCATCACTCAATTGCCTCGTCTTTGCATCTTGCCCTCGCTGTTCCTCCTTGTCAGTCCCAGCCTTTCAACATCTAAGCTCCTCTTTATTCTGGTGAGTGATCAGCCTCCCAACAGGCGCAAGCACAGTCCCCTCTCCGACCTCTGGGCCACAAAACGTCTTGACCGTTGGAGCAGCACCAGATCGACAGCAAGTCCCATCCCAGTCGCACATGCGCCGCCTGCGAGCTATTGTTCCGATCTGGGTGGTTCAACCCACACCTGTGCTCAGACTTGCCTCAGCCTTGCTCGTGATTCGCCCCGTTTGGCTGTGTCTCAAAGTCCTGTCTGAGATTGATGCTGACTGTTCATTGTTGTCTGTCCATCTTCTTTCCTGTTGCGCCAATGTTGTGTCATTGATGCCTCTGCCACCTTCTCCGCCCGAACATCGTCGCTGCGACACACATTCCTGTCGACTTCCCATTTGAACCTCGATCCTATCCGGAATGTGCACCTCTCACTCGACCTAACCTCGACACCCTTCGCTCTCCTTCTTCACTTCGCTCGACTGCGGGACGGTCACACATTTCCACAGCTACAGCATTCTTGTTCACGATGCAGGTCTCGTTCTCGCTCGCCGCCGTCTTGCTCTCCGTCGCTACCAGCGCCCTGGCCAGCTCTCACCACGGCCTCGCTCCCGCGCCTCTCGCACATCGCTCTCTCGTCAAGCGGGCAGCAACAGCCGCGGGTGTTGTGCCCACTGCCCCTGGTCCCGGTGATGTTTTCAAGGTCGGAAGCAACATTCCCATTCAATGGGATGCCGACACCTCTGGCTCCACCAAGTGGAAGCAAACTACAATCCGTCTCATGACCGGATCCAACTTCCAGATGTCCGAGCTTGAGGTCGTCGCCGTCATTGATGGCACAGACTCTACCAACACCACCCTCAGCTGGCCCGCTCCCGCTGTCGACCCTTACTCCGCCATTTACTTCTTCCAATTCGACCACGGCGGAGATGCGCAAAAGGATCCCACCTGGACCACTCGCTTCGCCATTGCTGACGCAAATGGCCAGACGACGACTCCTCCCAACGCCACGCAGCCCGGCAGCAACGATGCCATCCCTTGGGGCACCGGCCGTCTCGCCTCATCAAGCTCCTCTGGCAACGGCTCCTCCTCATCGTCCACAGACTCCGCTCCAGTATCTACGGCTGCTTCATCAACGACGGAAACCGCTGCTTCTACCACCTCTTCCTCCACGACCGCCGCTGCGAAGACCAGCACGGCATCTTCCAACCAAAGCGGCGCTGCCTCACCACCTCTGCTCGCCCGACCCATCGGCATGGCTCTCACGGGTGCCGGTGTTGGCTTGGCCGCTGCCTTCATCCTGTAAGAGCACTCTTCTTCTCCAAGGACATTTCATCTCGACGGCTCAAGCACACACAAGAGGTCCAAACCCGCTCTTCGAGGATTCTGGATGGACAGCCGTCACTTCCGCATTCAATGGCCGATCTTTTTGCAAGACCGAATACACGTATTTCTGACCAGTCATCTCTCTCCTCCACCCATCTATCAACCTCCTCCAACTTCACCATCATCCAATCTTCGGACACAAATCAGGATCATCTCGACCCGGTGGTGCATCCGACGAACACCAGAACATGATGCAGAGGATTCAAGATATCAGCTTCAAAGTGATGATGATCCCTACAGCAAAGTCGGCGCTCTGAGACCCTCGTCGTCCTTCAGCACGTCACCCCTGCGAGTGCCTCCACCATCTCGATATTGAATATCATCTCTTCACTAGCCGGTGCTCTCCGTGAAATGGGAATACATATGCTTACATCCGGTTGTTCCTAGCCTCGTCGTTGCTGTTGTTCTCGATGCTGTTGTTGTTGTTGATGTTGGACAAAAGGCTCCGAGTGTTGCATGGATGCTCACATCAAAGTTTTTGAACTCGCAGGAAGAAAGGTGGTGGATGAGATTGCTCAGCCGGGTTGCATCGATCATTCATTCCAAGGGCTGCATATTTGAGGGGCAGGATGTCGGCAGCAGCGGCGGTAGCTTCAGCAAGTGTGTCGATCCCAGCGACGTCTGCCAGGGCAGCTGCGCTTCGTTCCGCAGCTGTGGCCTCCCATCGAGCTTCTGAGGCACTGGCCACTCGCTCTCCACCTTTGGCTCGGACGCGCAGACCGCAGAGAAGCTCGAGAAGTTCGGGATCTCATGCAAGTGAGAGCGACGGATCTAGCAGCGCGTACGCGCCTTCCCGTAAGGCCGGCTCACCCGATCTGAGCTTCGAGAATGAATACAGCGGAGGCTCACTCGCGAGGCGATCGCGCGCAGCTCGATACGGCAGTAAGAGAATAGGCGCGGTGCAAGTGCCTAGGATGATGCGCTGGGCGGTGCAGGAGATGATCAACGGTGAGTTCACGAGCATTGTGATGTCTCTGGCTGCAAGCCCGCTGATCGTTCTTCTTATGTTGCAGTGTCGAACAAGCAAGTGCTCCGGCAAGACTTCCTCAAGGTCAAAGGCGAAGCCCGGCCTGAAGCGCCAGCAGGAGCTCTGACTTCGCATGTTGGTAAAGGTATGGCACCGGCACGGCTCGCTCTCACTCATCTTGCGGTATCCTCGCCAGCTCGCTACGCGGTCCTCCACAACATTCTGTCCGAAGTGCGACGCCGCTTGGAGCTGCCCATTGCTGTTTCTCCAGGCACCCACGCTCAAGAGGGCGATGGAAATGACGATAATCCAGAGTCGCAAATTGAGGGCTGGCTTCCGAACAGAATCATCGAGTGGAATTGCGCGGCTGCGGAGGGTCTCTGGGCAGCAGCGGAAGCATTCAATGTCGGGCCAAATGAGGAAGACAGTCCTGACCTTACGGGGCAGGGCCAATCGTCAAGACTGGGTCCTCTGCGCGCATACGAAGGGTACGATGATCGGCTACCTTTACTCAGAGCAGGCATGGAAATCACTGCCTGGGCACAATCGCAAGATCGGAGACTGAGCGAGCCAGGCGCGACCGCAGTCCACACTTCGGAACAGTCAGCCGCAAATCAGACTGTGGAACTAGACGACGATGCGGAGGAGGCTCAAGATGACGAAAGCGCAGAGGAAACAAGCGCTGATTCGTCAGATACGTGGCTAGACCCTGCTTCCTTGGAGGCTGTGACTGCCGCATTTCGTTCAGCAGTCGGACGCGAGCCTGTGCTGCCGGACAAGGCTTCCCCTTTTCAGCTTCGAGATCCCTCAGCAGAGGAGAAGGAAGACATTCTAATGCTTGACGGCTCGCATACATTGGCTCTCAGCTCATTTGCGCTGAGTGAGCTGGCTACGGACAAGGATAGGCAAGAGCATGTGCGGCGCATGTGGAAAAGTGGTGCTGAGGTTATCGTGAGTGTGATTCCTTGTCGACTCTTACGATCCGCTTTTGCTGACAGCTGTATGTGTGCAGGTCATCGTGGATCATGCGACCAAGCGCGGCTTCGCAAGCATCGCTTCGGCAAGGGCATTCCTCCTGGAGCTTGGTCAATCCACGTTCGCAAAAGGCCAGTCACGAAATAGTGCTGACATCGATGAAGATGCAGAGCGGTTGGTGATCGGCGACCACGTCTTCATTGCCGATGGGGCCAGATATACCGAGGCGATGGAGGAGACTGACTCCGACGCTGCAAGTCAACCTGTCGGCTCCCATGTCGTAGCACCATGCCCACACGACCGGCCATGCCCGCTCCTGAATCCTTTCAAACCTCTGCAAAGTCATGTCGAGAAGATGCCGAACCGGACCTTACCGACCTCGATGCCGGTATGCTCCTTTTCCCAACGCATACAAGCGCCCGCGTACCTGCGAAAAACAAAGCATTCGAAGCGGGAGGCGGAAGATATCCACTACAGCTATGTGGTTGTCCGGCGTGGACCTCGTCCGACTTTGGCACCGATGGCGGTGCTTTCCAACGAACCCGAAAGCAGCCACGTTGCTGGCCTCGATGAAATGACTGAGGCGAATCCATTTAGCGAGGACCAAACTTATGCTCGCAGCATACATGCAGACGCCCTGCGAGAGGCGGCCTCCAGAACTAAAACGGGAATACTCGATACATTACGGCAAGGAGAAGTGACCGAGCCGCGGGTACTGGAAGAAGTTACCCCCGAGGAGAACATCGCTGGAGATGCGAAGAGTGACGACAGTGCCGCAAATGCGGAGCTATTGAGCATACTGCCACAAGTTCTCGCGGCCGAATTGGAGAAGGCTGATGGCACTCTGGTGGAGGAGGAAAAGCAACAACAGATTGCAGCGGCAATGGATGCAATCCTTGCATCTGCAGGTGCCCGTCCATCTGAAGATGCGTCAGCAACGGCGAACGAGCATGCTCCGCCGTCAGCCAGCACCTCCTCGTTCCTATTCGACGATGTGGTGGAGGAGGAGAAGGCCGCAGAAGACGTACCCGATGACGCAGTCGACGAGGCTGCTATGCGACTGGAATCATACGAGTGGCCTCGACTCATTAGACCTCCGCTGAAAAAGGGCGGTCATGTCACGTTTGATGCATGTTGTGCATCGGGAGCGATCGAGCGATTCACGATCCCCAAATCAGCCGGAAAGCAGGCATACCAGGACGCACGCAAGTCGTCGTGGGGTGACATCTTCCCACATCCACCCAAATCTGGGAAAACTTTGATGCGAATACCGGGCGCCTCGGACCAATTCGAGGAAAAGTTGCGGCCTGAAGAAAACGACGAGACGCTTCCGGAAGAGTTTAACGACCTGTTCGAGCTGTTCGCCACCAAGGCCCAGCTGAAGCAGCGGGCATTGTCGGGCATTGACTCTGTGCTGGGCGACATCGATCATGCTGCTGCGACTGCACCACGCAAGCAGCAAAAGGTCGTCAGGCCGTCGCAAGCGATCGGCGCGGATGTTGTCGCTCCAACAGCTACGCAAGACCGACGTGCTCAAAAAGCCAGAGAGAGTAAGGAGACTCGGCGGCCAAAGAAGACGAAGCAACGGCAGACTTTGGCAGATGCCACCGCGAATGCAGATTCGCACATGGGATCGCAAGGCTCACTGGGCAACTTCCCGCGGCATTTCAGTACCAACGTAGGACTCGGAGCCATGGGCGGAAGACGGCTGTTCTCAACATCTACACGTTTCCACGAGGCCAAGGATGCCTCGAAACCTGGCAACGAAGATCGTCATCGGTCGCAATACAACTACGACATCTTCGGAGCTCAGCCTCTTACGGAGGTATCAGCTTTCCCACTGGTAACTGCGCAGAACCTTGCAAAAAGTAGTGTCAGGCCGACGTCGGTGCGGATGCTGGCTCGAGACTTCATCGACGATAGTCTCTACAACCCTTATTACGGCTACTTTAGTCGTCAGGCCGTTCTGTTGCCTGATCACGCCAAGTTGATGACAAACGGGTCCTCAAAGGATGGTTTCGCGTTCCAGGATTTCAAGAATGAGCGACACTTCATGCGACACGTCGAAGAGCGATATATCCACTTCGAGTCTCAGTTCGAGGAGAAAGAGCCTCGCAAGGGTGTGGCGGGCGACAAGAAGGATCGCAAACGAACGCCGAACCCTGCATCGGCGGAGGGCCTGGATGCAGCCAAGATCATCGGACGGGCGTGGAAGGAGCAGCAGGAGCACAAGAACATTCAAGAACGTGATATCATGGCAATGGCCGCACGACAAGTCTGGCATACTCCGACAGAGCTCTTCAAGCCACATTATGCACGGGCTGTGGCACGATACCTCGTTGCCGAGTACAAACTCCACCAGTATCCGTATGACGATCTGGTGGTGTACGAGCTTGGAGCGGGTTCCGGAGCCCTGGCCAACGACATCTTGGATTACCTGGCGGAGCATGAGCCCGAGGTGTACAATCGGACCCGGTACAACATTGTCGAGATTTCGGCGCGGCTGGCAGAGCAGCAACGGACAAAACTTGCACGTCACTACGCAGCGGGCAGAGTGTCCATCGTCAATCGCAGTTTCTTGGACTGGGAGATTCCGGTCGCAGAACCTGTCTTTGTGATTGCGATGGAAGTCCTTGTGAGTCTGTCACCGCTTTGGTATTCTTGAGATAGACACTGACTAGAAGTCTTCTGACAGGATAATCTGACGCACGATGTGCTCAGATACTCCACTGCGACTTTGGAGCCCTACCAAGCCGTGGTATCCATCGACAAGGACAATGACATGCTTGAGCTCTGGGAGCCAGTCAAGGATCCGCTGATTGCCAGATATCTCGATCTCTTGGAGGAGGTCCGACCGGGCGAGACTGCACCCTCGGCACCTCATCTGCGGTACCTCCCGGCCCCGATCCGCCAATTTCTGAACAGTTATATGCCGTTCTATCCGAACCTGAGTCCACCTCACTATGTGCCGACGGGTCAGCTGAGATTCCTCGAAGTGCTGAGGGACTTTTTCCCGCGGCACCGTCTGGTGGTGTCCGACTTTGACCGCTTGCCTGATGCTGTGGAAGGCTTGGGAGGCCCAGTGGTCCAGACTCGCTACCGGGGCACGATGCTACCAGTGACAACCTACACCGTCTTGCAGGGCTTCTTCGACATCTTCTTTCCCACGGACTTCAAGCTGATGCAAGACATGTACGGACTCGTGATGGATCGCAGCAACGGGCCCTTGCGGCAGCACAGCCAAGGCGGTCGGAGAAGCTTGGAAGCTGCCCGACTCTCTGGGCAGGCGGACGCGTCTTCTCGACCCAACCTGGATGGCTTCTTCTCTTCTGCCTCACCGCACCAGAGCTTCTTGCAACGCCGTCAGCCACGGCGACCTCGTCTGTATTCGCACGCCGAGTTCCTGCAGCGGTACGCAGATGTGGAGCAAACGCGGCTCAGAGACGGGACCAACCCAATGGTGAGCTGGTACGCCAACGCCAGCTTCTTCTTGTCCTGAGAGCAGATCGTTCCAGGTGTGGATTCTGCCCCGATTGAGCCTTTGCGGAATCGGGAATGCCATTCGTGGGGGGTTATTGCTGATCACGTGTGTGAATGTGTGCAAGTCACAGGCTTTGGACGAAGTCGCGAGCCGCACTTTTTGCGCACCATTGCTTCATTGTGCAGCATGCCCAACGTGGCGTCCTTCGGTCGAAGTTTCTCCTTTCCTTGCCCGTCCACTGCTGAACTCATCCCACAGTGGCTGGGCATGGTCAGAATTTGCCATGGTTATGTCGATCCTCGACGCATCAGCTCACTTTCAGGCTGTTGGCAAACACACCACACTCCGTAGTTCACCACAACAACATGCCGGAAGGACTGGCCCACTTTGGTCCTCGACCAGTTTTGCACCCTGAGCTAAGCAATTTTTCTTTTCTAATATGAACCGAGAGGGGGTTGAGATGCTCGGCATGGCATGTCGCGGCCTTGACAACTCTGCTGGAATTCATCAAGGGCGCAACTGCGCTGTTCTTGCCTTTTTTTTTTTTTTTTTTTTTT
>LAXH01000042.1:34859-104483 GCA_001006505.1 Tilletia horrida
GGCCAGTACGTTGCCTTCCTGTCCGGCCCCATGACCTACTTCGTCGAGGTCCAGAACTCGAAGGTCACCGTCCCCTCCGACGTCACCTACGGCCGCTCCTACGCCGTCCTTGTCAAGAGCAACGGCACCGTCTCCGACGACACCACCGTTGCCGGCCCCGCCGTCTTTGACATTCCTCTCAGCTCCGAGTCCGCCCTCCAGATGGCCATCTCCAAGTAAACGATTCCTTTCCCCGTTTTCTTGATTTTCTCCCGCCAGCTTGTTCCGGACAAGGACTTTTTCTACTCTTCTCTCGCACACTCGCAATCCGCACTCACACTCACCGTCCCTAGCCTTGGTCGCTCGCCCATCCGCGCGCCCGACGAATGGAAGGCCTCACTCATTTACACTTTTTTTCGCTTACACACACACACACACCAATACCTTCCCTTGCGATTCCGCTCTCTGCAGCATGTGCCAGCAATAGTGTTTTGTAATTATCCACTATCCTTTCAATGCCCTCATTGTATGCTACCAAAGATTGTGTGGTTTGACGTCGTCCTGTTCTGGGAGTTCCCAAGCAAGTACAAGAACATTGTTGTGGAGATGGGGTCGGACTCGAGAGAACATTGCACTCTTCCTCATCTTGGAGAATACTTGGGGCCTTCATGGTTGCGACCGATGAGTTGCCTTGATGTGACAAGACCAAGGAGAAGACGGCATTCAGCGTGTCAGTCAGTCAGTCAGTCAGTCAGTCATGTTGCAAGATGGCCCACCACCAGCTCGAGTACAAAGAGAAGCTGGGTTGGGGTGCGGGTGCGGGTGCGGGTGTGGATGAGCCCCTAAGATGTTTTGATTTTTGCATTCATTGTGTTTGCCGACGGGAATAAACCTTGGAAAACGAGGTTCGAACGTTTTGAGAGCGAGGAAGAAGATGGGCTGATTCTGCATCTGATGGGTGATCGCAAGGTTGCAAGAGAACAAGACGCGGTGAAGAGCGAGCCCAGTCAAGACTCAGCCAGCCAGCCATCACGGTCTTCCTCCCCACAGCTCTCCATCCAGGACCCGCACTTTGAGAGCGACAGAGCGAGCGTTCCCGTTGGAAACAGCTGAGCAAGCGCCGTGCGAATTGAACAGCCGCAGCACGACTCTCCCCCCCTCTTTCATCCAGGTCAAATGGACAAGTTGTGCACGCACGAGTTCCCGCTTGGCAGCTACACCGCGGTACGCCCCTGTGGGAGCAATTGTCTGATCACATCAACTTTGTCTCGTTGCTCTCCATTCTTCATGCATCAATTTGCAAGTCAGCACCAGCTTTGTTCTAACGAAACACTCATCAAGCTGGCCTCGCCCTGTACATAGGCCTCTGACCAGGCGTTCGGGTTGCCAATAAGCCATCGTTATGGCGATCCCCGTCTGCAGCGACCGCCTGACTTTGTCTCCTCCTGAACTCATCACACTTTCTCTCTCTCTCTGTGTGTGCAAGTGACTGCAGATCATGATCGACCAGGAACGCTCACTCGTCTCTGAGCATGTCTGACCATACATATACCAATTGTTCACTCACTGTCTTCTTCCTGACTGGGTCCCCTATCCAACCTTTCTAACAGCTCGCCCTGTCTCTAGCAGTCGCAACCTCACACTCTCTTTTACCCACACACTCTTTTGGTTTCCAGGTCTTTGTCCTTGTTCAAGATGCAGTCTATCATCAAGCTCGCCGTCGCCGGCCTGGCCCTCTTCGCCTCCGCTGTCAACGCTGCCCCCGTCCCTCAGAAGAAGGCGGCCGCCAAGAAGCCCGACATTGACACCATCATCCTCAACTACGCTCTCACTCTGGAGCACCTCGAGAACGCCTTCTACCGCGAGAGTCTCGCCAAGTTCGACGCTGCCGCGTTCAAGGCTGCCGGCTACCCCGCCTATGTCCGCTCGCGTTTCGCGGAGATTGGTGAGTTGCGACGTGAAGCTGCAACCTTGAGTTGCGACGTTTTTTTTTTTCTTTTCCCATGTTGTGCAAACACGGCTCGATGCTGACTTGTGAACGCTCAAACTTGTGTGACATCAGGCCACCACGAGAAGCAGCACGTGGCCTTCCTCAGCTCCGCCCTCGGCTCCAAGGCTACCAAGGCCTGCACCTACAACTTTGGCGTCACCGATGTCAAGTCCTTCGTTGCTACCGCCCAGCTCCTCGAGGGTGTCGGTGTCTCCGCCTACCTCGGCGCCGCTGCCTCCATCACCAACCCCGCCTACCTGACCGCTGCTGGCTCCATCCTGACCACCGAGGCCCGCCACGAGTCCTGGGTCAACTCGATCCCCCTCCTCGACGATGCCTTCCCCAAGCCATTCGACACTCCCCTCAACTTTAACCAGACCTTCTCCCTCGCTGCCCCTCTGATCAAGAACTGCCCCTCGACCAACCCCAAGCTTCCCGTCGTTGCTTTCCCCAAGCTGGCCCTGAAGCCTTCCGTTCCCCGTGGAGGTGCTACCGTCACTGTCACCGCTGACAAGCTCTCCTCCGGCAAGGTGCGTTCCACTGTTTTGTGGGAAGCGACCCCTAGTTAACCAGGATGGTTCCGCTGACATGTTTGTTCTCTCTCCCTTTTCCTAATTCACAGTACCTCGCCTTCCTCTCTGGCCTGCAGACCTACTACGCCCCCGTCGTCAACGGCAAGGCTACTGTGCCCCAGGAGGTCGGATACGGCCGCATCTACGCCGTCCTCGTCAAGTCCAAGAAGGTCACCGACGACACCACCGTTGCCGGACCTTTCGCTTGGGACATCCCCCACAAGATCTAAACCAAATCTTGGCTGGTCTTTTTTCTCCAATCAAGCAAACTGGCCCCAACTTCCTCGAGCGGAGGACCAGCGCGCTTTCCACACTCTCTTAACTTCAGATTCTTCGAGTCATCAGCAGGCTGGCAGTCGCCACGGCCTCCGTAATATTACATTTGGATTGATTCCAAATCAATTGTGGTACATACAATAATCGGCGTGAGCACAGTCGTGAACACGGAAAAGTCTCAGTACCCAGTTCGGGGATCAATTAAAGATGAGGGTCCTTGTCGCCTCGCCGGGAAGACATTGGGGGTGAGCTAAGCATGGACAGAACTGGGATCCGGGAATGGGAATAAAGTTGGCACATGCGCAGTGTGCGTTGTTCTGTTTAGAAACCGAGCTCATATTTCCCCGGCATGGTAGCCGTCCTCGAGTCTTTCAACCTCCCGTCGCATCCACCGCAGCAGCGCTTTGGCACTGGTCAGGGGTTTCGAGCCGCCCTTCTTGTCAGCATCACGATCGCCGCCTGCCTTGCCGTTTGCCTTGGGCAAAAAGTCTTCGACTGGTCGCCCAGTGCGCGCTGCCTTGGCATTGGCGTCCCGCACATCAAAGGCCTCCTCAAGGACATTCTCCACCGAGGTATGAATGCGACGTTGGCAATGCCTCAGGAAGGAGTAATAGTACCGTTCTCGATGCTCGTCGCCGGCATACGTCTTGCCGTTCTTGATCTGCGGGCGCTTGAGCTTGCGGGTTTCCGTGAGCTTTTCGATGAAGAAGGACAACCACTGTTCGATCACGGCAGAGAGAGTTCATTAGGACAATGTGCATCTTGCAGCATCGTGTGGCAGGTTCTTGGACCCACCATGACGTTCGTTATGGGCCGGAAAGTATGCCAGTCGCCCTGCACAAGGTCTCGCATGTCTCGGTAGACCTCAAATTGCGGATCACCTGTAGGAAAGATCCGTTCAGCACCGGTTCGAACCAGCACGCGGGGCAGAACATAGTCACTCACCCTTGCCCTGGAAAATTTCTTCGTCCTCAAAGTCATAGGCTAGGATCCGTTTCTGTCGGATCTCCATCTCATCGTCACTAGCCTCGTCTCGAACACCTTCTCCTGGCTCGAGGACAACTCTGGACAGGGCAAAGTCGATTATGGTAGCATAAATGCCAGCCTGTTGGGCCTCGAGCGATCGAGCGAATGCATCTGGCGTCGAGTTGCTTCGCCTCGCCAGCGAAACAGGGCCGTTGTTATTCTTCAAGAGTGCCTTACGTCCGCGGTCCGCCGCGTTAGCGAGGAAATTGACAGTTGTTGTGGCGGACACGAGCGAAGGTGCAGCCTGCCGGGCGGCTGACCTGGGAGCTGTGAGCACGTTGAGAGCCCTAGCTTGCTTCTCCTTCAGCACGGCGCTTCGCAAGGGCTCAATCTCAGGCGGCCTGGGGGATATCAAAACGTTCCCCCAGTGCAAGTCGCGATGCTGCACCGGGATTGAGTCTGGTGAGTTTAGATCTGAGCACACTGCGCCTCTCCTGGCAGAGGCTCACCTCAAACTGGATCGCCATCTCCGCAGTAGCAATTGCATGCACAAGTTGCCAGAATATGCTGGCTGCTTGTTGCCAAGAATCCAAGCTCGAGTGCTCCAGGTTACGACCTCCATCACCAAGCACAATGACGGCGAACACTTGATTATGCTCCAGAACGTCTAAGAATTTTCAAACGTTGTGAGTCAGTAAGTATCAATATGCGGAAAGGATGCACACATGCTGTTCACCTGGACGCCAATTCTCAGAACCTCCCTCTCTCGCCTCGTGGAAGTCATCCCAGGCGTCCAGCAGTCGTTTTGGGTATGGGCCGGCTACAATGTGTGCGCTGTGTTCGCAGAGAATTTGAGCACCCATGTCTGGCGCATGATCTAGCATCCTCAGTCTTGCACTCACGCATGCAATTTGACGAAGCTGCCAAAGGCGCCTCCCGCACCTCCATCGGGATTCAAGCTTCCCAGCGCTCTGGTGATTTCGATCTCTCGCTGGACGTCCCGGGCTGTGCTCAGTTCAGGACCGTCCGAAGCTGCACTTTCGCGAGCCCGTTTCCGCTTGTGCGCGTCAGCAGCCAGCGTCTCCTCAATGCCTCGCTCGTCGGCCTCCTTCCGCTTCAGCGTTGGAGCGCGAGCGCGAGCACCACGTCGGCGAGTGCCTTCCCCGTTGTCACTTTCTGTGTCAGTGCGGGCCTTGCCGTTCCCAGTCAGCGTCGGGGCGATGATGGACGGAAGCATATGTTTGCGTTCGTGTTCAGCCGGGCGATCTTTTCGGATAGGCACAATCTTCAGCACCTTGCGTTCTTCCCATGTGTCGATCTCTTGATCTCTGGCCTTGCCTTTCCGGTCTCCGGAACGGGATGTGACCGTTGTGGTGAGCCTGAAAACTTCGGAGTATGTCGCCTCGCCGATCTTGACAATCGTCCTGCTGCCTTTTCCGTGGCTTGAAGAGCCCTTTCTCTTCCTTGGCGGGGCAGGTGCAGCGCCCAACAAAGTCAGGACCTTGGAGAAGGGAATGAACGTCTTTTGCCCGCATGCAGCCAGCAAAGTCGTCATGTTCTCGTCAACCGACTTAACATCAGGCCCCAAGATTGTCCTATGATCCCTCAGAGACATTTCCATAGCAGAGGCAGCCTTCGCTTGATCTTGGCGAGCCATGCTAGAATCGTCAGCTTCCTCGTCCGAATCCTCATCATCTTCGTCTTCGGTGGAGATTTCCTCGTCCGATTCAGAATGAAGCTTTCTTCGCTTGAATGGGGAGCTGCCGTGTGCTACCCTGAGAGAATCAGGATCAGACGCCGGCATCTCCGAGAGACTGCCTCGTAGCCTGCGAATTTCGGGTCTAGGAGTTTTGTCCTGGTCAGGAAGGCGCGGCAGAGCTGGCGGATAAGATCGGTCGGTCCGTGCAGGGATGTCAATGAGAATCAGCGAGCCAGACTTGCGAGGGACCTTGTGGGGCTCCAGTGCCAGAGCGCGCAAGGAACTGGTAGCGGAGGCGAGCATATCTGTCTTGCTCCGGGAGGACGACTTCGCATTGCTCTCGCCTTCAGAGGCTGATGGAGTCGAAATGGAGCTTCTTCGCGCTGATCTTCGCAAGGAAGGAGCTGGAGAAGGGGCTCTGCTGGAGCTTCTGGTCCTGCGAGGCTCCGTGATAGGGATGTTCTCTGACTGGACGTCGCTGTCTTCAGCACTGGCCGTTTTAGGTCTCTTTGATCGACGTATGAGATCAGCGAGAGCCTCAGTTGGTCGAGCGCCGTTGGTAGTGCGCAAAGGCGAGCGCGATCTCGTCTTTAAGCGGGGCGTATCTTCGGTGTCAGAAAGCGTCTCTTTGAGAGTCTTCGAGAAGAAGGTTGGGGGGATGTAGGACCGGGATTGTTGTCTGGGTTGAGGAATGAGAACTTCTATGAGAGCGCGTGACTTTGCGTATGACTGAAAGTTTGAGCTGGTTGACGCCTTGGTCCGGGTCGCAGGGTCGGCAAGGAGATTGCCTTGTCGCAGGTCCTCCTCGTCTGCAACGGAACGACTTCGCCGCCGGCTTGGCGCAAGAGACGATGCTCTGTCACTGACTGTATGCGTCGAACCTGCGTCACTATCTGGGACCCTGTCGCAGTGTCTGTCCGGGCTGGATTCATGGCTGCCTGCAGATGAGCTGGAATCATCGGCCAAGGCGACGATGTTCTGTTTTTTGCCTAGAAGTAACATTGGGTCCGCGTCTGTCCCAGAGCTTTCGTCGATGGAGCTGTCAAGCCAATTTGAGCTAACGTGTGTCCGCATGATTCGATGCGCGCTTGCCGACTTGGTACCATACGTCCTCCCGCCGTGGGCCGGCCTGCGAACGCGTGAGCTTGACATGTTGACGCACCAGAGCAGCAGGGACGCAGCTGCTTTGAGAGGAACAAGAAACTGCGGCGCGACGGCCCGGTGAGCTCAAGCCTAGTGTATGCAGTCTTCGCATGTGCAGGGCTGCTCACAGGTGCTTATGTATGCCGCAGTCAGCAGCGGGTCGCTCTCTCCTTCTCTCTGCTCAAGTTATGTTCTTCTACTCACTGCCACAAGTGAGTTGAATGATGAATCACACCCAACCACGCGTTGCCTCAACCAAAAACGCGCTTGTCGTGTTGCCCTTCTCGAAACCTTGATCTTCTTGCTCGGAGTGTTTCTGGTACCTCAAACGCCGAATCGCCGGCCGCGCTTCCTCGACTTCTTCTCGTTGAGATGGTTCAGCATGAATGCATGCTCTCAGCATCAAGGCAGTCATGAGCAACGTAGCATTGCATTCAGTTCGCACAATGCAGTCAGCAAGACGAGCGTCCGAACAAGCTTGCTCGGCGCTGGCATCGTCGTATGCATCCACTTCTTCCTTTTCGCTGCTCCGACCGGCTCCAGCTTCGCGGCGAGCATTTTCGTATTCGGTCTCGTTGGCGGGCAAGTCCAGGCCAGGTGAAGGCAAGGACGCCAGACAAAGAGCACGGGTCCTGGCCAGGAGTGGCGGGAATCAGGTCTCTATGAAGGATGTAAAGGACCCTCCAAGATCTTTTGAGGACGCGGCTGCTATTCTCAAAGCAGCGGAGGCGAAACGGCCCAACAACGCTTACGAGGTACACATCGTCACGTCTGTCAACACACATCAGTCCAACGCGCTTCGTGGTCGGGTTTCCTTACCGAGAGACGCACGAACAAAACCTGAACGACTCCTCATCTTCGCAGACGAAATGTCCCCAGCATACCCAGCCGCCAAGGCCGCTGCCGAGGCCGCAAACGCAACCGCGCCAGGGTCCATCATTCTCGGCGGTCAAGAAATCATCAACGACGTAGTCGAAAACCGAATCAGCGACTTCTCCAAAGTTCTGGCGACCCCTTCTCTCATGCCTCAAATCAGCCGTGCCCTCGCCCGCAGTCTAGGACCCAAAGGTCTCATGCCTAATCCCAAGCGTGGGACTGTTGCCAATACCGAGGTCGACATGCGGAATGCTATCCGGGATGCGACAGGGGCACTGGATTGGAGAGGCGACCGCAATGGAGTTGTCCGGGCTGGTGAGTTGCTGCGTACCAAATGATTCAAGGACAGCAAGGGCACTCCGTAAAGCTGACACATCTGCCCACAGCGATTGGACGCATCAACTTCCCCCTGAATGACCTTCGTTCAAATCTCAATGTCTTCCTTGACGCGGTTATGCAGACCGTACACACCATCACTCAGCCTGCCGCCAACTCAGCAGCCGGCGCTGCCGCCGCTCTCCAGCGATTGGGAGGCTCCAACAAGCCCGCATTTGGCGTGCATGGCGAGCGGACGCCCGCAGAGATGAAGAAGGCGCTGGGTATCATCAAGCAGGTCCATCTCTCCTCAACACAAGGCCCCGGTGTCCGTCTCAACTTGCCAGACGTCTTATAGGAAGCAATGAAACCTAATCTGTGCCCAAATATGCGCAATGAGTGACACATGGAAAGAGAGTTCGATTCCTCCCTGGGATTCAGGGCTGCAAACTGGGTTGATTGAGGCAGAATGGATTACTTGTCCGCGAGCATCAATCGTCAGATAGCTTCTCCAGCCGGCCCTTGCCGCGCTTGACACGCTCTGCCAGATCCATGCCCCCAGCTCCAGCACCGCCTCCGACGCCGAACATCTTGGACTGTTCAGCCAACAGGAAGCTGCCTTTCGCTCCTCCTTCGTCCCACTCTGCACTCCCGCCGTCCCCGCGCTTACCGCCTCCGGCCCTCAGCTTGGCCCGCAATCTCGCGGCTTCTTCCTTTGCATGCTCTGCAGCCTCTTCATCCCTGATCTTGGCAAGCTGTGCTGTTCGTTGAGCGGTGAGCGAAGAGGCGGCTGCCTGCATGGCGGCCAACTTGGCTTCCCGTTCCGCTGCAAGTGAAGCTGGTGTAGGCCCTTCTGGTGGAGCTGCACCATTTGTTCTGCCATTGCTCAATGGGACGTGAGGGGGACGAGAAGGTGGTGGACCTGGGCTGCGCACAGGCGAATGAGGAGGACGGGCGTCGTCGTGGTGCCGATATGGTCTTCTGTCCCCCTGCTCGTGGTGCCGTTCTCGTGAATCTGGTTCGTAGCGGTCATCATAACGTGAGCGTGGAGGAGGACTTCGTCGTTCACGGTGATAGCGATCGTCTCGTGGGCCGTTCGGATCTTCTTCCCGATATCGGTCTCGCCTGCGATCATCGTAGTCCCTGTAATACCCTCGATGCTCGCGCCTGTCTTCATCCTCATATCGCCTCCTCGGAGGAGACGGGGATCGAGCATGAGAGCGACGGACAGGACTGCGGCTCCGACTACGTCTCGGTTCAATGCGCTTTCGATCTCGATCATCCTCGGGCGAATCGTACTGACGATCACGGTCTCGATGCGAGCGGCCTTCCTTTCGAGCCTCCTTCTCCGCTCTTCTTTCTTCCTTTTCCCTCCTCTTCTCCTCCTTCCGTTTCCGCCTTTCTTCCTTTGTTTCCCCTACCGAAATGCCATTTGCCTCCTGCAGCTGCCGTAAACGAGTTGGGTCCTTCAGCAGAGCCTGATATGCCGCTTGTTCTTGTTGCTTGATGGCCAAGAGTGGGTCCGCGCGGATCTTGGAGGCGACATCGCGGGCCGTGTTAGCGTTTTGCACCGCCATGAAACTAGACTCCGCATTCGCATTGCTTGAGCTTGCTACGGGTGTATCTTTGGCCTGAAGGAGCTTGTCCACGCTCTTCTTGCCAAGAAGGTAGTCTTCCATCTCACTTGCAGACGGGCCTTGGCCACCCGATGGCGTGGCATACATCCAATCTAGCTTCTCGGCCCGCTTCTTGCCGCCCGCTGCTTCTTGAAGTCGCTGAAGGTCCTGGATCTCGCGTTCCTGTTCGCGCTCTCGCCGGAGCTCTTCTAGCTTGCGTCGCTCCTCCAGCGCCTCCTTCTCCTTCTTCCACACCCTTTCCTGGTTCACCCTGAGAAGGGGATGCCAGGACTGTTGAGAAGGCAATCGAAACGTCAGCTCAGCTGCGATCAGAAGCTGCTACAAACGCATGATTTGCTCACCTTTTTCATGTTCAGGTCGCCGCCACCCATCTTGACTAACTTATTGAGGTGTCGGGGGTAGTAAAGGGTTGCAGGCGTACAAGGACGAGCTGTGCAGGGAGCGCAAGGCCTTTCTGCTCAATTGGTAGCTCTGTCGACCTTGCAAGTCAGTGTGAACTGAGTTGAGGCAGTACTTGCGAAATACCGTCTCAGTACCTTTCTCGGCCGAGAGAGCTGCAATTGAGGGTCTGTTCACAACGCGAGGCTTTCTTCTCGCCATCCAGTCGCGAGACAAGGACCACGATACGCTGGCCCAACCTTCAGCACAGACAAGGAGGGTTCAGAGCAGGGACAAGAGGAACAGCAAGGGGTGAGAGGCCACTTTGCTGCTGCGGTGCTCCCCAATGCCACCCTGCTGACATCTCAATCATAGATTTCATTGCTTTTGTTGTACTTCAACACTCGACTGGCGAGCTCTTCACTGAGAAGGTCCCCCAGCTCTTACGGACACCTCCGCGCCCGTTCCATCCGCGTCTGTCGATCCCAGAGCAGCGAACTTCTTCAAAGAGCAGTGGTCGCCAGCAGAGGACGTCTCCTTCGTGTCTAGACACTGCGTAAGGCAGAGCAGTCTACCCTTTCGCGAGTTCTCTTTCGACGTCCTGACTCTGGCTTTCACGGAAGCGCAGTCGAAATCTCGATGGACACCTTCACCCAGTACGCGTCTCAGGGGCTCGACGAGGACCACTATGATGCCGGTGGAAGCGCCTATCGAGCGCCTGATGATGAGGAAGATATCGGCACAGAAGAGTGCTGGGATGTGATCCGCTCCTTCTTCGACGAGATGGGTCTGGTGCGGATGCAGCTCGCTTCCTTCAACGAGTTTGTTTCCAACACAATGCAAGAAATCGTCGACGAATCCTCGGGTCTGACTCTGGAGCGACAGTCACAGTTCGCCAACCCTGAGGATTACACCCGCCGGTATGAGGTCAACTTCGGTCAGCTTCAGCTCTCGCGTCCGAACATGACCGAATCAGACGGTTCCGTAGCTCCCCTGTGGCCACAGGAAGCCCGGACTCGAAATCTGACCTACTCATCGCCCTTGTTCTTACACGTATCCCAACGCGAGCTGGTCCCAGAGCACGAGGTCGATGACCCAGATGAGGAGGACAGGAAGCCAATGACAGATATCCTGTGGATACCTAGGGATGCGGACCAGGAGGTGCTCGAAGAAAAGGTTTTCATTGGCAAGGTGAGTCTTAACACGCTGCAACAGGGGCGCGCCTGGCTCCCGCCGCTGATGGACTCACTTTGTTGTGTCATCTAGGTTCCCATCATGCTGCAAAGTGACTACTGCTGGCTGCATAACATGCCAGAGGAGCAGAAAATGCTTCTACAAGAGTGTCCTTACGACCAAGGAGGCTACTTCGTCATCAACGGCTCCGAGAAGGTTCTGATTGCTCAAGAGCGTATGGCGGCCAATCACGTCTACGTTTTCAGCAAGGCAGCACCTTCTCCAGTCACCTTCCTGGCTGAGATCAGGTCCGCTGTCGAGAAGGGCGGCAAGACCATTAGCACCATGCAAATCAAGCTCTTCTCTCGGTCCAAAGAAAAGGCGTCTAACAACACCATTCGCACCACGATTCCATACATTCGCTCCGACATCCCTATCGTCATCGTCTTCCGAGCGCTGGGCATTGTACCCGATCGCGAAGTTCTTCAACACATCTGCTACGACTTCAGAGACGAGGCCATGCTCGAGATGCTCAAGCCCTGCATCGAAGAAGCCTTTGTCATCCAGGATCGAGACCTGGCGCTGGACTTCATCGGCAGGCGTGGCACCACAACTGGTCTCAGCAGAATGAAGCGACAAAACTACGCCTCAGAAATCCTAGCCAAGGAGATGCTGCCGCACATTTCGGTGAACGAGAACAGCAGCACAAAGAAGGCGTATTTCTTCGGATACATGATCCATCGACTCTTGCTTACCGCTCTGGAGAGAAGAGAGATCGACGATCGAGATCACTTCGGCAAGAAACGTCTTGATCTGGCCGGGCCGCTATTGACTGGCCTCTTCCGCATGCTGTTCCGCAAGCTGACTCGTGACATTTATCGCCATCTGGAAAGGGTAAGTTTCATTAATCAGCAGGTCACACTGGTCATTATCAGTGCTGAACATCATTCACCACCACTTTCAGTGTGTGGAAGAGTCTAAGGACTTCCATTTGTCCGCCGCCATCAAGTCGGCGACGATCACGAACGGACTCAAATATTCCCTGGCCACAGGCAATTGGGGTGACCAGAAGAAGGCCATGCAATCAAAGGCTGGTGTCTCTCAGGTACTGAACCGCTACACCTTCGCGTCCACACTTTCGCATTTGCGTCGTTGCAACACTCCCATCGGACGTGACGGCAAGATTGCAAAGCCGCGTCAACTGCACAACTCGCATTGGGGAATGGTCTGCCCAGCAGAGACTCCAGAAGGACAGGCCTGTGGTCTCGTCAAGAACCTGAGCTTGATGGCCAACATATCCGTCGGTTCTGCCTCAGCACCGATTCTGGAGTTCTTGGAGGAATTCGGATTCAACAACTTGTTCGATTCGCGGGATAACGCTATCCAGGATACAACCAAGGTGTTTGTCAACGGTGTTTGGCAAGGCACTCACGACGATCCTTCGACCTTGGTGAACACGTTGAAGGAGTTGCGAAGGAAGGACGACATCACACCGGAAGTCAGCGTTGTGCACGATATTCGAGAGAAGGAACTGCGGTTGTACACAGACGCGGGTCGAATCTTGCGGCCGCTATTCATCGTGCAGCAACCGGGAAGCACTCTTGCGATCAGGAGAAAACATGTGCGGTGGTTGATGAAGGGCACAGATGACGACGAGAACGAGTTCAAGTGGACTCAACTCGTCTCCAGTGGAGTGATAGAGTTGTTGGATGCGGAAGAAGAGGAGACGGTATTGATCTGCATGTCGCCCACGGATCTCGATGCCTCGCGGGCATACAACTCAAATCCCGAGCTGGTGCGGACAACCGGAGCGGATCCTTCAGCGCGACTGACGAGTGTACGGACGTACGCGCCAAAGACTTGGACCCACTGCGAGATCCACCCGGCGATGATTTTGGGTATCTGTGCTTCGATCATTCCCTTCCCGGACCACAACCAATCTCCGCGAAACACATACCAGTGTCTAACTGTCGATCACGAAGTCTTGACACGCGGCGAGGGATGGAAACAGATCAACGAGGTCTCGATCACAGACGAGGTGCTGACGATGAACACGCAAACGGAAGCGCAGGAGTGGCAATTGCCCACGAAGGTGCATGCCTTCGCACATCAAGGACCGCTCTACCGGATGCAAAGCGGAGGAATGGACGCGGTATGTACCGGAGAGCACAGATGGTACCTCAGCTCGGCAACTGGCCCAGTAAAATGGACAGCCAAAACTGTGGAGGAGCTACGAGCGGATCCAGCGGCGCAGCAAGTCATTCCACTTACCGGCAAGAACACCAATGAGCTGTACACTTGGCCCAGTGGAGTTCTCAAGGCGGTCGATGTGGAGACGAACATGCAGTTCTGCAACTTTGTCGGGTCGCTGCTGAAGTCGAA
Organism: Tilletia horrida; assembly: GCA_001006505.1. Classification (NCBI taxonomy): domain Eukaryota; kingdom Fungi; phylum Basidiomycota; class Exobasidiomycetes; order Tilletiales; family Tilletiaceae; genus Tilletia; species Tilletia horrida. The sequence continues at coordinate 48,246 of LAXH01000042.1, forward strand.
GGACGAGTTGATCTGGTCGCGAGACTCGGAGCTGTTAGCGACCTTGACCTGGGCGGATGGCGCTCTTGCGACCAGTGCCGAGCACAACTGGAAGCAGCTGGCAGCAAAAGTAGACGGACTATCCTTCTCTCTGAACAGACTTAGCGTCAACGGCGCGGCTTTGGTCGACTTTGTTGGCGAGTTCTTCAGTCAATCCTCGGGATCTACGCCTCGACTGCCAGCCTGGGTCCTGCAACTCAATGTCCAACAGGCGTGTGCAGTCATCCGTGGATGTGCCTCATCAGCTGGCTCTGTCGCAGGGCAGAGCACCACAAATTCAACGTGGTTGAGCAGAAGATTGAGCCGGGAATCGTTCGACAGCGAAGGCTCAGAGCATTCATTCGAGCAGGATTGCGAAGGCAGCGTCGCTACGGACGCCACAAGCGTAGAGGACGTAGCTTTTGTCGATGACCATCAGCTCACAAGCTGTGTAATCACCACAGCTTCATCCGAGCTCGTCCGGCTTCTCAGCATAGTAGGCGTCAAGGCCGAAGCACAGGTTCAAATCAGCAAGATGTCGCATCCTCGTGCTTCGGTACAAGTCCGCCTTTCTTTCGGAATGGCGAGCAAGACGATCTCTGCTCCTGTGCCGCAGATTTTCCGGAATCCAGACCACGACGGCCGGGTATACTGTCTGACTGTGCCAAATGGCGCATTTATGGCCAGGAGAAGATCACCCATCGAGGCTGACGGCAAGGCTGGACCTGTCAGCGTGCCGTCCGTCCCTTACTTTACCGGCAACAGCGCCATGGGCAAGCAAGCGATGGGTGTCTACTTGACCAACTACCAACAGCGCATGGACACCATGGCGAACATTTTGTACTACCCGCAGAAGCCGTTGGCGACCACTCGTTCGATGGAATTCCTTCGGTTCCGAGAGCTTCCAGCTGGACAAAATGCGATTGTGGCGATTCTGTGTTACTCCGGGTACAACCAGGAAGATTCCGTCATCATGAATCAGTCCTCGATCGATCGCGGCCTGTTCCGGTCCCTGTACTACCGCACATACTCGGATATGGAGAAGAAGGTCGGATTGCAAGTCATGGAGGAGTTCGAGAAGCCCACGAGAGACTCGACGATTCGGATGAAGTTTGGGTCATACGACAAGCTCGACGAGGATGGATTGATTGGTCCTGGCCAGCCTGTGCGTGGCGATGACATCATCATCGGCAAGACAACACCACTGCCCCCGGACAGTGAGGAGTTGGGAATGCGTATCCAGAATCACACCAAGCGGGATGTCTCCACACCATTAAAGAGCACAGAGTCGGGCAATATTGACCACGTCGTGATCACCACGAACCAGGAGGGCCACAAGTTCGTCAAGGTCCGCATCCGCTCCACGCGTGTGCCGCAGGTCGGTGACAAGTTTGCTTCTCGTCACGGTCAAAAGGGTACCATCGGTATCACCTATCGCACGGAGGACATGCCCTTCACCAAGGATGGTATTACTCCTGATATAATTATCAACCCTCACGCCATCCCGTCGCGTATGACTATCGGTCACTTGGTCGAGTGCCTGTTGAGCAAGGTCGCGACGCTTTCGGGTCAGGAAGGTGACGCCACTCCCTTCACGGAGCTGACGGTCGAGGCGGTGTCTTCGATTTTGCGTGGATTGGGCTACCAGAGTCGTGGTCTGGAAGTGATGTACAACGGCCACACGGGCCAAAAGCTGAAAGCGCAGGTGTTCTTGGGCCCGACTTACTACCAACGCCTGAAGCACATGGTGGACGACAAGATCCACTCGCGTGCTCGTGGACCGGTCCAGATTTTAACTCGCCAACCGGTGGAAGGTCGAAGTCGTGACGGTGGTCTGCGTTTCGGAGAGATGGAGCGTGATTGTATGATCTCGCACGGTATCGCCAACTTCCTCAAGGAGCGTATGTTCGATGCCAGTGATGCGTATCGTCTTCACGTCTGTGACATCTGTGGTTTGACTGGTGAGTCGCAAGCGTGCAGGATCAGGCTGGGCTCTTTCCGTGGATACTGATAAATTCTTCGCGTCAATAGCGATCGCAAATCTGAGCAAGGAGACGTTTGAATGTCGTTCTTGCAAAAACAGAACTGCGATCTCTCAGGTGAGTGTAGGGAAGACTCCTCCATACGACCTAAACCCGCGCCGTACTGACTATGAGGTCTCGTATATAGATCCACATTCCATACGCTGCGAAGCTTCTGTTCCAGGAACTTATGTCCATGGGCCTGGCCACGCGTCTGTTCTGAACAATCTTTGCGAGATGCAAAGTGCTGTAAATCGTGCGCCATGCTTTGAATGCAGCCTCATTCCTTCGATAATTCGTTGTCGATCTGTCCCCGGCTACAGTCCGGCTACAGCGCCGGGTCAACATGCACTTAGAGGCGGTGTTCCTGTGGTAGAACTGGGTCGCTGGACAAAGGACTAAAGGCTGTGTGTGCATAGGGCTTCAATCACCTCACTGACTGCGCACCTGCCTGTCTTTGTGTGCTGCCTGACTATGGACAAAGGGCCAGCAGGTCATCGGTCCAAGTTGAGTTGAGTTGCCGGTTCCCTTTGTTCCAAGAGAACGTGCTGCTGTCGTTGTTTTATTCCTTCCAACTCCATCATCCCACATCCCCTCATCACCTCTGCACCAACCAAGATACCCACGGGAAGTCATGACTATCCAGGTATATCGTTCGTCCGAGCCTGTGCCATTTATACCCCCCGTCTCTGTGTTTGACTTTCTGTTCAGACACATTGATCCCAACGACAGCCACGCGGCGTTCAAAGAGTGCGATGGGAACAGACGTTCAGTCTCGTAAGTAGCCAGCATTTCGATCGATGTCGGCACTCTTGCACATGCTGAGCATTGATTTCTTGAAACTTGGGAACGAACAGGTATGGCAACCTCAAGGTCATCGCTCAGGGCCTTGGGGTTGGCTTAAGGAGGCGAGGCCTACGGCAAGGCGACATGGTGTAAGTTCGAGACGATTCATGGACTGGCGGCTCAGCTGCGTGCTGAGGAAGTCGTACACGAATGCCTTTTCTTTCCTCAGCGCTTTGATCGGCCCCAATTCTTTGGACTGGGTCATCACGCTGATGGCTCTGCAGTTCGTTGGCTGTCGCGTCGCTCTCATCAATCCGTGAGTTCTCATACATTAATGGTATTTTGTTTCTTAGCAGGGCTCATTGAGCCAACACCATTGTCTTCCTTGTGCCAAGGATGTACGTCAAATCCGAACTCGCCCATGCTCTTCATCTGACCGAACCGCGCGCGATCTTCTGTGAGAGCGGGCTCCGGCCGAAGCTGGAGGGCATCGACATTCCCCACTTCAGCATCGTTCTCTTGGACCGACTAGGAGCAGGCCTCCCGAATCAAGACGCTCCATACTGGCAATCACTCGTCTCCTCGGAGGCCGATGCACTCGTAGCAAAGGCTGGTCCTTTGGTATCCCACAATGACACAGCGTAGTAGGTCATCAAACGGCGCGTGTCTGAGTCTCGGGTCGATACACTGACGGATTTGGCAACGCCAGTCTTGCGTTCTCGTCAGGGACGACAGGCTTGCCAAAGGGTAGGCCACCTCTATTCTAACCGCGTTTTCCCGCCAGACACTGACCTTCTTTTGGGTGCACTGTAGCTGTCGAGCTGACGCACAGAAATATTGTTTCGATGGTGTGCTTCATCACTTCCACCCCAGACCCGAAGCTCGGAGGTGTCATGTACAAGCGAGAAAGCCGCCTGATCTCGATACTGCCGTTTTTCCACTGCTTTTCGCTCGTCAAGAACCTACACACCTCACTGTGAGCGGGCACTCTAGTCCAGACCCGCGCCATGCGCCATGGCCCCGTGTTCTGACGCGAGCTTTTCTTCAGGGCAACACACAGCACACTGTTCTCACTCTCACGCTTCAGTTCCGATCTGTTTTGTCAGGTGATCGAGAGGGAGCAGGTCGACATTGCCCACTTGGTCCCTCCAGTCTGTCTGACACTGACCAAGAATCCCAGTGCGGCCAACAAGTCCTCTTTCCGATCGCTTCGGTTCTGCTCCAGCGGCGGTGCGCCTCTCGATATAGACCTACAGCAGGCATTGCAAGATCAGTTAGGCGTGCCGATACTGCAGAGCTGGGGTGAGTAGAAAAAAGGCCGGTAGGGGACGAAGGTGGGGCTTCGACTGATCACTGACGATTGTTGCGGTTGCCTTCCAGGAATGACCGAGAGTGAGCTCACGGCGTAGAAGAGACGAATTAGGCGTGTTCGCAAGACAGGACTGACCACACATCACTTTTGATAGCGACGGTCGGATGCATGGGCGTCGATCTTTCTAGTCCTGTCGGAAGTGTGGGCAAGCTCATGCCTGGTGTCGAGGCTCGTCTAGTGGACGCCGACGGTAAAGACGTGTCACGAGGTGAGCGAGGGGAACTCTGGATACGAGCACCAAACGTGACCAAGGGCTACTACAAGAACCCTGCTGCAACAGCAGAGGTTATCTCAAAGGTGAGTCGCGCAGGCCATTGATAGAATGCAGTCTCGCTCGGCTCAATTTCTCTCTCACAGGACGGGTGGCTCCGCACTGGAGATGTCGGCGTGATTGACAAGGTGAGTTGCACATGGCAATGGATCACATCGATGAATCTGCTCAGACATTCTGCTCTTTTTCGACCAGAACGATTGCTTTACCATGGTCGATCGTGTGAAGGAGCTGATCAAATACAAGGGATTCCAAGTGCCTCCAAGTTTGGTCGAAGGAGTGATCACCACAAATCCAAAGTATGTATTGGACCTCATTCAGGATCTGACTCGCTTCTGACACAGTTGTCTTTGCCTTCAGGATCGCGGCAGCGGGTGTCATTGGCGTGTACGACAAGTCACAAGCAACCGAAGTGGTGGGCAGTGTTTCCTTCCATGTTGCCTTGAAAGTGGTAACTAAGAGGATCTTTCTGTTGTATCTCTGGCTGGGTTATGAACCCCATCAATCAGCCCCGCGCTTTCAGTAAGTGGCTTTAGCGGGATGCCAAGGAAGACACGGGCGAGCTGATGTTCGATTCATCTTCCAACAGTCCAACTGCAGCCACACGTGAAAGACGGACACGCTCAAGTTGAATCAGAGATCATCAAATGGGTCCAAGAACGCTGCTCGAATCCTCAGTGGCTTCGCGGCGGTGCCAAAGTTGTGGATCGAGTCCCTGTCAGGTAAGTTGGCCTGCCACGGAACGGACAAAGGAGAACTCGAGCCTCTCTGACCTAGAATCGAGTCTCGCCACCCTCAGCGCGAGCGGGAAGATCGTTCGCAAGGAACTCCGTCAAATGGCCGAAAGCGAACAGAGACTGCGGGAGCGGTCAAGGTTGTGAGCCTGTTCTCACCGGAGAAAAAATGCTCCCTTAGCTCCAATCCATACTTCACGCCACCCGCTCCCGGGCACAATCGCATGCGCAAGGTCAGGCGTGAAGTCTGATCTGAACAGTCGGAATGCGAATCTGTAGCAGCAAATTGTAGTGTAATATTTGACATCTATGACTCTACACAGCGGCAGGAGCACCGTCTTGACCATCGCGGACCGCGTCCCAGCTGGCTCGTTCTGCCTTGCGGGTTTCGGCGGCTGCTTTTTGTTGTTCATCCGTCTGGAAGGCGTTTGCGTAAGGCCACTGCTTGGCCGCCGCCGCCCTGAACTCCTCGAGTCGCTGGTTTGGTTGTGCAGTAGCCACAAGGAGGCGTTGCGTGTCTTGTAAAGTCTAAAGACGATTTGAGAAACAGTGAAAGTCAGTAAGGAGCATCATCTTGTCTCTATGTACCGCTACTCCGATTCCTGAACTCACCGAAAGTGAGGCAGAGTATTCTGACCGCGTGGCTTGAAGAGCAAGTTCAAAGACTTCGTCTTTGGCTGCGTCCGCCCCTCGTACTTCTGCTAGAGCTTGCGCAGCAGCGAGTACGTGCGCTGCAGAATTTGAGTGCGACTGAGTAAGAGACCTGGCATACTGTTCCGGATCCAGATTAGATGGGTTGAAGGACTCGATGGTGGCCTGAATGGCAGCTCGACTGTGCTCCGGGAGCTCCTCGGTCTTGGGAAGAGCCTCCTGGAAACGGACGAAGAGGACTGGAACCTCGGCGTTGTTGGCATCGATACCTTTGGCGTACAGGAGGGCCCGCGCTGCGGCCAGCCACGCGTCTGGATCACAACCACAGCACATCAGTCAAGATTCGTGACCATACTTGAGCTGATGGTGTACTTACTTTTCCTGATCGCCACCTCAAAGGTCGCCAACCACGTTTCGATACGCTGATCAGCCCTCACTTGCAAGATCTTGACAAATCGTTCCGCCTCGTCCAATGGCTTCTCATTCGCCAGCAGCGTGAAGCCGGACGGATCTTCATCCTTGGCAGTCGCCGATTCCTCCTCTTCCGCCGCTGCATTTGCGTTGCCGTTTGCCCCCTTCTTGTCCTTCTTTGCTGCAGCGGCAGCCTCTTCAGCAATCTTCTTCGCCTTCTTGGCAGCCTTTTGCTTCTCTTCTTGAATCGCCGCGCTGATCTTCTTGGCCTCCGCGGTAGGCTTTCGCAGACTGGCGTCATCGTGTAATCTTACATACAGCTTGATGGCTGCGATTGCGGTGCGGAAGTGTTGTGGATGTGATCGGAGCTGGTCTTCCCATCGGACCGTCTGCAGGTAGCCGCGGAGTGTGACCTTTCTTAGGCAGTATGTGTGGAAATCCATGTGGTCATCGTACATCTCTTGGAAAGTCTGCAGAGAAGACACATGTGGATCAGGGGCACGCCGGGCATGGAGTGCAGACATGCGTATGACTCACCTTGTCGACCTGATCCAATCTCTTCAGAGCCAAGTTGTAAACGCCATTTCTCTCCCACGCCAGTGCCTCCTCAACCAGGTACCACAATGCCTGCATCTCCAACAGATCCGAGACCGGGTCTTCCGCAGTCGGGCGCGTGAAAAGGCCGACGACCCTGATTGCCTCCTCCACGTTTCCCACTCGGAGCATGTAGAGTGCGCCTTTGGAGTTCATGTATCGGTCTTGCCCATCCAAGAGTCTGCCTGACTCCATGACATGTGCCGCGCCTTGCAAGTCGCCTAGTCTTTTGAGAATGCGAGCCTGCGTCAGATACAGTTCTGGCATTGTTGGAGAGTGAGCAATGGCGGCACTGATAGCGTCGAGAGCGCGAGGACCGTCTTGGATCGAGCTGTAATGCTGGGCGAGGAAGTAGAGTGCCCACAGAAGTGTGGAGGGCTCTTCTTGCTCTTGAGCTTCGGCTGATGAAGAAGGGGCACGCAGATCGGCCCACTGGGTGCGATAGCCTTCCACGATGGCCTGTACGGTGTCCCGCTTGGCCGAATCGACGTAAAGTGACTTGACGTCGTTGAACAGGGAGGGAACACCGCGACGTAGTCCTGCGAGAATGTATGCGTCGGCTTCGGTCTTGAAGTCGTCACCTGCTGGGAGGAAGGCGAGCAATTGCCTTCTGGTCGCATTTGAACGCCTAACTGTGCCCTCGATAGCCTTGAAAGCTGAGATGGTATCAGATGTGGAGGCGTGTCCTACAAATTGGTATTCCAGTCAGCGCCAGGCTGGTGATGTTGATCCTTCTGAAAAGCCAATCACCTTGCTTGATGCCGCGGGCTTCTAGTAGCCCGGCCACATAGCTCTTTTGCTCCGGATTTCTCTTGAAGAGCTTCTGCCACAGCTTCTCAGCTTCCGAGGTGTTTCCCAGCTTTTGATACGCGCGGGCTTTTCGTATAGAAGAACAAGGTCAATGACAGGACGGATCCTCACGGTGCTGGCCATAAACATACCGAGCATCTCGTCGCGCGGCGCATAGTCCACGATGTCGTCGTCATTGAACTTTGTCAGGTAGGTGATGACATCCTTTGATCGACCAGCTTCTTCATAAAGAGACGCAAGGTAGAGTCTAAGCTCGGACTGTTCGTAATTGCGCTTGGGGGTATCCCGGAAGGTAGACTCGAATGACTCCATGACCCGGATAGCCTCCTCGAGGGAGCCGGCAGCATGGTGAGAGACGGCAAGGGCAATCCATGTGGTCCTGTAGTGAGGTTGGACTCGTAGAAGTGTAAGGCGGTGTTCGATGAGGGGCACGAAGTTGCGTTCTTGCATGTGCATAAATGCGAGCTCGCGCAAGAGGTTGATATTGCTCTGGAGAGGGTGCATAAAGATTGGAATCAGTCTTGAAGGTGCTAACGGCAGCGCAAAGCTGGCAGAGCATGACTCACTGTGTCGATGTGGAGCGCGCGAGTGTAGGATTTGATGGCTTCCTGGTAGTTTTTGTCCATGCGGTAAATGATGCCGAGCGCATGCCAGCAGATGAAGCTCCCGAGATCTGCTCTGAGGCCCTTCTTCGCGAGCTCGAGACCTTCTTGCTTGCGATTGAGCGAGGCAAGCATGAGGCCCTTCATTGCGAGCGTCTCGCCATGGTCGGGGAACTTCTTGAGGATGGTATCAGCCGACTTGAGGCCGAGCTTGTACTTGCGACGCTCATAGTCCTGGAGCAGATTGGCGAAGAGGACTCGCTCCTTGGTGGGCAGCACGGTGGGCTTCTTTGGCGGCATGGCTGGCACTTCTGATGCGACCCTGACCCCCCAATCCAATCACGGCAGCTCACTTGGGCAGCGGCTGAATGTATGCTGCTGAATGTCGTGCACAGATTCGTCTGCTGTTGGAGCGAGAAGAACCGGTTGACAAGGTCGGGTCACGTGGTACTTTCGGCCGTATCGGGATTGCTGGCTGCTGCTTGGCGCTTGTGTGAGTCTAGACTCTCGAATTGATTTGACAACGGTACCTTGGAGCGCAGGAACCAGGGCTGCGGGATCGCAACGACAGCAAAGCGCAACCAGCGTTTCATCAGGATCAAGACAGAAAGGCGGGAGGGCCGGGTGAGGACCGAGGAAGGCATGCGTGCGTACTGACTGCGCTGGCTTTTGCATGCGCCCCGGGTCAGAAACCCACGGATATACCATTATTATTGATATGGCCAGGCCAAAACATCCGGGCACTTGACAGCAGACTCCGTCCCCTCGTGAGCAGACATGAGTCACCAACCCAGGCCCATCTCACATCCGCTGGAGCTGCGCGCACATCACACAGTCGTCAGCACTGGCGTGTATGATCTGGCTATCGAATGATGATGATGATGATGATGATGTGCTGCTGAGCGTGTGTGAGAAGGAGAAGAGAGAAAGGGGTTCGAGGAGCGGCGACCAAGCGGGTTTGGCAGATGAGAGTTGAGACTCGAGTCCATTCACACAGCTTTGAGACCAGTTTTGAGACTCTGGCTGGGCCTCGATTGCCTTTGCCCCTACCCGCACGCCGCTCTCAGTCAATCCGCGCACCCTCTGCTGACTTCCGATTGCGAACCACAACATCGTCTTCATTACCATCACCATCCTCATCCGCTGGCGCTCGCTGGTGGGAACCCCTTGACTCGCTCGCATCCCTCTCTCTCGCACTCTGGTCGCTTCCTCTCCTTCTTGCTCCTCCCTCTCTCGATCTTCCTCCAACCGGCACTCTGATTGCGTGTCCAAACCAAACCAGGTGAGTTGAGACTCGGACGTTGTTATGGTTGTGAATTCCACCGCTCGAAACAGGAGGCACGCAGCAAGAGGATCCAAGCGCACAGAGAAGAATCATCAGCTCTCCACTCTCGCTCCTCTCTCTCTTCATCTCCTCCTCTCCTTCCAACATCGCCTGCCCTCCCTTTCTATCGTGATCCAATCCATCCCTCGTCTCGATCCACCTTGTTTGTTCAAGAGCGCCGGCTGACACTTGCGACATTCTTTTGCCCCTTGCCCATCGCCATCCACTCGCAACTACAATCTCAATCCTCAACATCCACCACCGCCACCACCAACTCTCTTTTTCCTCAGTAGCATCACAGCATCCATTCAGCATCTAGAGTCGCAGCAACCAAGCCCGCGCATCCAAACCCGCATACAACCCAACCCCTCATCCCCCTTGTCAGAGACACCACCATGGATCTCCGAGTGGGCGGCAAGTAAGTAACCCCAGCTGGTCTTCATGGGCTTCAGACCTGCTCCTGTATGCGCATTTGTACTAACTCTTGTCCTGTCCTTCTTGTCCCCTTGATTGCTGTTCAAACCAACAGAGTGAGTCTTCCCCCTTCCATCTGAAGTAATGCTGCATGCATCCAATGCTGGGCTATTTCTGACATCTCTCTTCACCTCCAGTACCGCATTGGCAAGAAGATTGGATCCGGATCGTTCGGTGACATCTACCTTGGCATCAACATCATCTCAGGCGAGGAGGTCGCCATCAAGCTGGAGTCCATCAAGGCCAAGCACCCTCAGCTGGAATATGAAGCCAAAGTCTACAAGACCCTGGCAGGAGGCGTCGGTGTACCATTCGTGAGATGGTACGGACAGGAGTGCGACTACAATGCCATGGTCATCGACCTCCTGGGCCCGAGTTTGGAGGATCTCTTCAACTTCTGCAACCGCAAATTCTCGCTCAAGACAGTTCTCCTTCTCGCTGATCAGATGGTACGTCACATGTGCCCATTTCTCCGTACTTACACCGATTGATAGGTGCTTACTCGAATTACATCCTGCAGATATCTCGTATCGAGTACATCCACTCCCGAAACTTCATCCACCGTGATATCAAGCCAGACAACTTCTTGATGGGCATCGGCAAGCGGGGCAACCAAGTGAATGTCATCGACTTCGGTCTGGCCAAGAAGTACCGTGACCCCAAGACCCACTTGCACATCCCCTACAGAGAGAACAAGAACTTGACAGGCACAGCTCGATACACATCTATCAACACCCATCTTGGCGTTGGTGAGTAGATTCCGTTCAATTCCTCAAGTGTATGCGGTACTTGAAGCTGACGACCAGTCTTCACTGCGCTTTCATCCATTCAGAGCAATCTAGACGTGATGACCTTGAGTCTCTTGGCTACGTTCTCATGTACTTCCTGCGTGGCTCCCTGCCTTGGCAAGGCCTAAAGGCTGCTACCAAGAAGCAGAAGTACGACCGGATCATGGAGAAGAAGATGACAACACCCACCGAGCTCCTCTGCCGTGGCTTCCCTTCCGAAATGGCCATCTACCTCAACTGCTGCCGCTCTCTCCGCTTTGACGACAAGCCAGACTACTCTTACCTTCGCAAGCTGTTCCGAGACCTCTTCGTCCGGGAGGGCTTCCAGTACGACTATGTCTTTGACTGGTCCATCCAGCAACGATCCGTGGAGGAGCAGCGAGCGGAGATGGCTGCGCTTAAGAGCTCTGCGCACCTCGCTCAACAGGCGCAGGCTCAAGCTCAGGCACAGGCTGCTCAGGCTCAGGCCAGCGCATCCCAACAGCTACCTCGCCGCAAGGTCATCAACCAAGGCGAAGACGAGGGCATCGACAAGAGCGGCCGCGCTGGTGGCAGTGGCATGCGCTCACGCCAGGCGGAGAACAGCGCCTGGTACTGAGCTGGTACGCGGAGCTCTACGGTCTCGGATCATCGCCGAACGCATTTCACCAGCATCCGAGGCCGAGCAGACTCCCGCCATCAAGTACAAGCAGCATACATCGAGGTCGGTTTACCGATCTTGACATTCATTCCTCATTCCTCACGACCTCCGTAACGAACTCAGCTGAACGAACAAACTTTTAATTCCAATGCGGATACACACATAGACCATCAGCAAGACATGACCCACACTTTCGTCGGGCTTGACTTGCAAGAAGGATCAGGTGGCCTCCTTCCTTCTCCACTCTCAGTTTCCTCGGGGTACCTCCAACCCGAGAGGGCTTTGCTGGACGTGGGGGATCGGGTAGCACACCGCTGTCAGGAACGAGACTTGGACGATAGGCCTACACATACACGTCAGGCCTGACTTTCGACGTTTACAGTCTAATCACTTCTCGCAGCAAAGCGCTCTCCCGGTCGGTTGGACATTGGACGTTCGATTCACGATTTCAAAACGGTGCCTAAAATTCCCGCGGGGATCACAAGCTCAATTGACGACTCTCCTCCTTAAACGAGTCGTGTGGTTCCCCGACTCATCTACATTTCCCCCTTTCCCCTCCTCAAGACCTTCACCAACGATCGAGTGACCCAATTCTTCGTTTCGGACAGCGCGATGGCCGATCTGTGGCAACGGGCAACTTCTCTTTGATTGTCTTTTCCTCTCTTGTACCATTCATCATCATCATCCAGTCCCGGTTCTTTTTCCCTGCGCAGATTGACTCGATACTACAAGTCCAAGGGTGCCGTCGCTCCCTCGTTCAAGTACGAGTCCGCTACCGCCTCCACACTGGTCGCATAAGCGCATTTGCCCACGCCCTATACGACTCTCCAACCACAGCCAACCTACATACGCTCACCGCACACACCGTCGGGTTTGCGCCAACGATGCGCTCATCCCGGACCAATGTTGTTCCTCTTCTATGAACAGAACATGCCCATTCTCTCTGAATCCATTGACATCTGCTTGCATTGACACCGCTTCCCGCTCACATTGACGTTGGCACTCGTCCGGAGGTAGGGTGGCCGGGGTGGGCGTGTGTGACCGTGCATCATGCCAGCCGAGCGCATACAGCAGGAAAGCATCCGTATCAAAGTCCATTCATAAGAAGTAGTATACAGAGCGACGAGCAAGTGGTATCTACTGTGTTGAATCTGGGAATTGGAGGCAGCAAGGGAATCTAGATGATCCTTCAAGAGTAGGTGTCGGACTCCTTCAGCCTCATCCTTCTCACCGCTCCTGAGACCCATGCCCTGGCCCGATCTGACGAGCCCGGGCCGCCAATGGGAGAAGGCGAGGACGGGCCTGTGCCAGAGCTAGGATCTAATGCTGAGGACAGACCCGGGGCGAACCTTGATGGGCCTTCGTCCTCCTCGTTGATGTCGGACCAGATCCCATCTTCACCTTCCGTTGCTTCCGCTGCATCACCTCCATCTGGCGGCTCATCACTGTCGCCGCCTCGCCGCCGACCGTTGCCAGAGCCACTGCCAGAAGTGTCGCCCCGGTCAGGCAGCTTGCCCTGCCGAGCTGTGCTCTCTGATATTCTCCGGCTGAACCCACCATCCGCATCTTCGTCCTCCTCCTCCTCGACAACTTCGGTGGTGGAGGTGGTGCTTGCCCTTTGCTGCGCTTGCTCTGTCGAATTTGCCGGTGTTGTGCGCTGAGATTGGGACTGTCTTGGCTTGACCGTCTTTGACGATGATGAGGACGCTCGTGCCTTGTTCGAAGGCGCAACGACGGCCACTATTGGTGATCCTCTTCCCGTTCCCGACGTAGTCGCCGAAGCGACGACAGGGATCGTGGGGGCCCCCATCGCGGCAACAGCCGCCGCTCCGCTCGCATTGTTGTTGCCCGAATTCACAGGCGCTCTCCGACTTTCGGCGCGGTACAAGCCTGCTTGTGGATTCCTGACCATGATGCGCTCCACCACGGCCGTCTGAGCACGAGCATTCCGGCGAGCAGCCATGGCATGCTCTCTCCTCAACCGATCGATCCGAGCCTTGACAAAGCTGGGCTGGATCTCTGCCAATGTTCGCAACCCACGTGTGAAAAAGTTGGCGGGCGAGGAGGACGGGTTGGACGAGCCTGAGCCCGTGGTCATGCCCGACACGGAGAGGGCGGCGTCGTACTGCATCGACTGCTGTTGCTGCAGTGGGATGCCCGAACCAGAAGCCTGAGGGACTGCATTGGTACTGCTTCTCCTTGTCGCTGCGCCTGGTCTCTGCTCCTTTGCCCGAGGATGAGAAGGATCGACTTCCTCACCAGCTCCGTTACGCCGCGACGAGTCCACAATGACCTCCTGCAGCTCCACATTCTCTGTGCCAGAATCGTTCCCGCCCGTCCGACTTCGGCTGCCGCCTGTCCTGCGATGTAATAATCTGCCGCCACCACTAGTCGCAGAACCTGCCACACTGTCCGCTCCGCCCGCGACACCTTGCGCACTACCGCTGCTGCTTCCCGTCAGACCGCCGGCCATCGTAGAGCCGAAGCCGAGTCGTTTCCTGAGACTACCCAAAGCGGAGGAGTCGCCGCCTGCGGTGCCAGAGGCTGAGCCCCCAGCAACGGAAGACGACTCCTTCTCTCTGGCGGCTGCTGCTGCAGCTGCTGCTGCCGCGGCAGCTTTGTGTTGTTCTCTGCGCTGTCGTCTGATTGCGCGTTTGCGTTTCCTCATGGCGCGTGCCGCTCGATCTTCCACTTCTCCGATGCCCTGCACACAAGATGATGCCTCTCTCTGTCAATTTCCAAAGTTCTTAGACCCGCCGAAGAAAGTCACTCACCATTCCGGCGCCGACCCACCACCAGTAGCCAAGCCAACTTTGAGCCGCCGTCACAACCCATGTGAGATCCGGTAGCCAATGCAAGTAATCGAACCGCAATCTGCCAAGCCAAAGGAGGGTTATCAGCATACAAGATTGCATGCATATACGCATTTAATCGGTCGTCGCGTGATACCAGTGACAAATGTATGCGCATGGACTCACTCTAGGAAGGCCATGCTGGTGTTGGCAAGAGCGAGAAAGCAAGCGGCTGATCCAAAGGCGGCCGTCCCGCCATCGGTGCGCCAAGCCCTGCCGCGATTGACGCCAAGACCCCAAATGAGAAGCGCACACGTGTATAGCATGGTGAGCGTCGACTCGGAGATGCGTTGTAGGGTATCGAGCAGGTCGGAAGTCTTCTGCGCATCTTCTGAGGTGAAGTCTCCGAATTGCATGCCGGCTCCGATCAGGGCGAGGGGGCCCAGCATCCAGAGGATGAGCCGGCGTTCGAGTCGGGAGGGGAAGAGGAGGGTCAAGAACTGGATGTGGGTGAGATGGACGAGGAGCACGGTGATTGCTCTCAGAAGGAGATAGAAGAACTGCTGTGCAAATGTCCACGAGTCTTCGTTCGGTGGCACCTGGACGGCGACAAAGTTGAAGCCGAAGGGGTAGCGCCTCGATTGTCGATGGGCATGGTGGAAGATGATGGCAAGTTCGGTGGAGAGGTTGATGATGAGAAAGATGGCCCCGCCCAGTTGGAGGAGGAAATTGTGTTTAGAGAGTGGGTAGTGGTAAGAGGCGGTGAAGAGCAGATGGGAGAGAATGACAAAGACGATGCTGATGTTGATACCTGTGACCAGGACTTGGACTGGCAGCGAGTAGGAGAATGCTGGCAACAACGAGAGTATTCTGTGGGGACAAGAAGGAAAATGGTCAGCCTCTGGCCTGCCTGCCGGCCGACCGTCTCTTATAGAGCATGCATGCAAAGATAGCGAGATACGTACTCGTCGCTGTCATAGCCGGCATCTGTCCTGTTCAGGCCCGATCCTGAGCCTGAGGAAAAGGATGAGCCTGCGGAGGAGCCATCGGCCTCGATGACGAAGGAGGAGCCTGAGCCTGAGTAGATGTATCCGTCGAAGCTGGCCATTCTCCGTGAGAAGGATGGCGATGCCCTCCTCCCCGAGCTGTGAAGGACTTGTTGGATTGGACGCGGGAGGGCAGTCTGGCAGCCTCGGACCCGCGACTGAGGACTTGCCGGTCCGGGGCGGGGGCGGAAGGGGAGAGGATGTGGTCACTCTGTGCCTCTGTTGGCTGGCCCTGGGTGCTGACCCAGCGAGACGAGCTGATGCTAGCTGTTGATGCTGTGTTGAGAGAGTGTGTGTGAGAGAGGTTGGTGTTCAAGGTTGCCTGCCTGCCGCTTAGAGTCAAGCTGTGGCTCAACAGCAGCAAGCAGCAAGCGGCAAGTCTGTGCCGACAGAGAGGATTGCGCGGAGTTTAAGACTCGCTCCATCAGCATCAAGCCCAAACGCCGAGGGATGGGATCGACACTCCTCGGGATGAGATGGGAGAGGCAAGAAATGACAATGGCGGTCGAGCATCAGAGAGCATCCAAAGGGCAAAGGGCACACTTATACTTCCCTCTCTCACACACACCCTGGCGCTCATGCTGGATACCATCTACATCGTCCGCCATGGCTTCCGCATGTGAGTGGTCTGGACATGCAGCGCACATTTGCCACTACAGTCGCAACGCATTTTAGAAGCCAAAAAGTCCTCAGTCTGATTCAATTCCAACCCACGTCTGCGTTCTCCCCTTCCCTTTTCTTCATGTGTGATACTGAACTTCTCTGAACGACCAAAACAAAAGGAACTGGCATGGAAACCTGACCTTCACCCATCTAGGCAGACCGCGCGATCCCCCTCTGACAGCCCACGGCCTCGACCAAGCCACTGAACTTGCCTCCTTCTTCCAGTCCTCCGATGCCCCTCCCCAACTCATCATCTCCTCTCCTTACTACAGGACAGTACAGACCTCGTTGCCCACCTCCAAAGCCTTGAATCTACCCATACACCTCGAGCCCGGCCTGACCGAGTGGTTCCCGCCCGTCGAGCCCTCCACAGCCAACCCCAAGGACACGGGCGGCGTACATCCGTACCCTCCCACCCGAGCCTTGCTCGAATCCGAATTCCCAGAAGGATCCTTGGCTCCCACTTTGGCATGGCCTCCGTGTCTCTACGCCGACATCGCAGGTGAAGACGTACCCCAACTACATCAACGCGCATCCGACATTCTCCGCCGCATCGAGAGACAGTGCGAGCTTCTCTATCCAGACGTCAGACGGGTCCTGATCGTAAGCCACGCGGCCACAATCATTGCGATGGGAAGAGCACTGGTGCGCAAGGGTCCCGGAGCACCCTGGGAGGAAGGAGCCGATGCAAAGGGATACCATGTCGGAGCGGGCACGGCCAGTCTTAGTCAATATGACCGCCCTGCGGATAGCAGAGCGAGGATAGGGGACCCCTCGGCGATTTTCACCCATGTCTTGAACGGATCTTGCGACCATCTCGAGAGAGGACTCGAACGGGATTGGAATTTTGCGCATTTACCGTACAATGTGAGATTGAGCGACCATCCAGTCCCCCTTGGTTGCATTGGAAAAAGAGCCCAACTCACCTTTTCCCGCCATCGGCCAGGTCACCGAGCATGGAATGGGCGATAGTTGGCACGACGACCAGGCACCCTCCGACGCCGAGCTCGAGGCCCAGACCGCTCACTGGAGAGAACAAGAACAACTGATGCTGCAAGGAGATCCATCATCGGGTGCAGCACATGCTGACCGAACAAGACTCTGAGCATAACCCAATGCTTGCATGTGTCGCATGTGGACGGTACGAGATCTGTCGAGACCAAGCGCTTTGGTGAACATTGTGCGAGACGATGGGCTCGACGTCTTGCGCGGACCTTGGATATTCCGAGGAGGGCGTTCATTTGCAATGCGGTGGTCGCGCAATCGACTCGGTTTGGATCTCCCATCACCAGGACTTTGGGTTGGGGGGGAGGCAAGCAAGGAATACACGTCATACACACGTTCACACCCGGTCCAGCTGCGAGCGAAATGATTTGCGATTGCGGGGTTGAGACTTTGGATGATGGCAAATAATGTGGTATAGGAAAAGGACGAGGGACGAAGAGGAAAAGGTAACCAGAGGTGAAGAAGAAGGGGTGGTGACATAACTGGAAACAACAACCGGCGGGGAATCGCAAAGGACCATTTGAAGGGAAAGAGAAAACGAGAGGAAATGTGGTAGAGAAGCGGCCCGCCAAGTCGACGGGATTCTCCGGCAGGCCGCACAGGGGCAAGTTGGAGGGAAGTGAGAGGTTGGTATGGGTGCCCTCGACCAATCTGGAGCCCCAAGTCGAAATCGGAGGTGCGAAACGTCTATAGCATTCAAGTATGGAAGGGGAGTGCTTCTCTTCAGTGGTGAGCTTCCGTGATTTCGTCCTCAGGAACGAAGAACAGTCCGTGGGTGCAAAGCGCGGGATCCATCTCGATACCCATAAGCTTGGCCATGACTTGGGCTTGCCGCACTGTTGACAAAGAACAGACAAGCAGAAGGGAGGGCGTCAGTATACCAGCACAGTGTCTATATTACTATTGGCTGTTACTCACTTCCAAGTGGCCACCGCTGCCCGTACCGACACAGCGCAAAGAAGACCAGATCAATCTCCTTCCTTAGCGCCGCCTCAGCCGCGTGGATCGGCTCTCCAATCTGCCCATCCACAGTGAGCAGCATCTCCACCGGTGCACCCTTTCTCATCTCCTTCCAGCCCCGGATCAAGTTTCGACCCACGTTGCACACCAGGTAGCTGAACACGGGAGGCATGTGCGTCAATGGCGCGCCCGACGAGGCGAGCAGTTCCAAGATCCGAAGCATGTTGGTCACCGCTACCCGCACTCGAGCTGCCGCTTCGTTCGAGAGGTCGATCAAGGGCTGATTCAGCACCAGCGTGGCTGACAGCGGCAGCATGTGGGCCAGTACAAGTTTGCCGTCGATTGTGTCGGAGACGACGCAAGGCTGAAGGATGTCCTGTAGATGAACGGGGATCGAGGCGATCAAATGCTCAATGTCCAGATTAAGCCGGTGGTAGTCGGCTGTGACGTAGTCATCCATCGAGACGAAGTCGTTCATCTTTCCGACATATGAGGCACATCGGTAGTACAGCATCGATGACTTGACTTGGACTGTGGTGATCAGGGGTCAAAAGTTGGAGGCTCGTCGTAACACTAATTTCGCGCTGATCTGAGGCGCCCTCCACTCACATTGGAAAGAATCACCGAAGCCGTCGGTGAACAGGTCGTAGGAAGCCAGTGTCTGTCTCCGGTTCAAAGGCGCCACACTGGTAAGGTCCTGTTTTAGCATAGTCGTATTGGGTCAGCCAAGAGCTCCTGAAAGCGCATCATGTCCGCCTCTCTAGGAAGGAACACAAACTCACCGAGCTCCAGAAGCTCCTGAGGTCCGTGACTGGGAAGTCTGTCTTGACCACCTCTTCTGCAAGACTTGGAGCCCACAGTGTCGCGGACGAAGCATTGCCTGCCAACAACAAAAATCAACCCAGTCAGTGACAAGTCAGAATGAAGCAGATTGAACATCTTGGAAGGGCCTGGCCCGGATGCACTCACGATCGCAGATGTATGCCAGCCAGAAAGTCCGACGTCGTTCTTCTTCGTCCACCCAGTCCATAGCCGGCGGCATGATGGTCAAGCGCGCAACATGGATAGGCCGACTCGAAGGCATGCTGACCGACGTTCCAGCCGAGTTAGGGCCAGCGCCGCCAGCACTGCCGTGTGGCGAGGCCCCCGTGCTTGCCGCCCCCAGGTGGCTCTGCTGCGGACTGGGCTGTGCCGAGTCGGTAAAGCTTTCTCCTCCCTTCTGCTGCTGCTGCTGCTGCTGCTGCTGTTCCCGCGCCGCCAGCGAGCTCTCAGGTGCCATCCGAGACAGGCCCAGAGGCACCGCAATCCTCAAGCACTGCGCACTCAACATCCACGCATCGATCAGCTCTCCGTTTGCGTACTTGTAGATCGCCAGCAGGACCGAGGCCTGGCAGAGCTCGTACACATTCTGGCCCTCCATCGAGCCGCCCACAATGGCCTTGGCGCGATCGGAATGGAAGGAAGCACACGTCGTGATCGCTGGACTTCTTCGGCCCGTGCCATTTAATGCGCCGCGGGCCATGAATGCGGTCGGAGACGGAAGCGCCGGAGGAGGCGAATCATCGAGCTCGGGCATCATGGTGTATGCCAGGGCAAACATGGCGTGCAGGACTGCATAATGGGGGTATCGGGCGTGCAGTGGTCCCAGCGCGAGACGGGAATAAAATCGGCCCCGGTGCAGCATTGGCCACATGCTCCCAATGTACTTGAAGAAAACTTCGACTCTGCAAGCAGATAGGCAGGGAAATTTAGGCGGCATCAGTACCTTCATCTTCTCGGCAGTTGGGTCGCTGACTTACAACTTGTCGAATTTGTCTGGTGGAGGGAAGTCGACGGGCCAGCCGGTGAATGTCAGACCACCTGCAGCAAACTGATGCAGGTAAGGTTGGAACTGCGGTTGCTGATGCTGCTGAGGTAGCACAAGGCCGGATCCGATCACCTCGGTTACAGAGGGAGGCGACAGCCCCTGTACGGAAGCGCCAGCAGAGCCCGACCCTGGCCCGCCCAGATTGGGAATTTCTCCCGGAGCGTTCGCACCGATCACCATGCCCGCTGGAGGAGGGGCTCCACTGCCCAGCGCGCTGCCAATAGCCAGCAATGATTGCGCATCGAGGACTTGTACAGCAGAATTCGAATGTGCTTGCGGAGGCGAGACGAGCGAGGACGCCGAGCTCGGTCCCGCCGCCATGGCGGTGGGATTCAAAGGGTCGTACACTCGGATGCCGTCCACGCCGTCTCCAAGGCCGAGACCAACCATGGAATGCGGAGCGCTCCCACTAATCTGTTGAGCAAGAGTGAGGAAATCGGTGGAGGCGGCACCCACAGCCGCAGCAGGTCCAGCCACTCCACCGAGTTCAACAGAGCCGGACCCAAACCGCGCGGTTGGGACGGTGCCCGAAGAAGACGCAATGAGGGCCTGAGTCGAGGTCCCTGCGTTGAAAGGTGGGAACACGGCCGTTGCTTGAGAGTCACCCGAGTTCTGCAGTTGACCGCCGGAGCCTGTCATGGCGGACCAGTCGGTATTACTCTGTCCGGCGATAGGCCCATCAGAAGGTTTCGCTGAGTCGTCCAAGTGTTTCGAGCTGAGCGAAAGCATGAGTTCCTCCATCTTACGCTTGAGTTCCGCTACGACCGAAAGAGAACAAAAGCAGCATTAGTTCTCTTCCCTAATGGGGAAGAATGTACGTCCACAAACTTTCCACACCACTCACCATTCTCCTTTTCCAATTTGGCGATTTCGGCATTCTTCTTGGCCGTCTTTGCTTTGCTCCTGGCAGCGGCGCCCGCCAGAGCGTTTGCCAACCCAGTCTTGACCCCACCATTCTTGCCCTGATGTATAGCTCCCGCCTTTTTCGTCTTGGCGGCGCCATTTGCCAAAGCTGCCCCGGGACCAGATCCATCCACATGACCGTTCAAGTCGCCTTCGTCGGCCGCTCCCGCATGCTCGCAGGTCTCCTCTTGCTCGTCACCGGAGTGAGCCCCGGCGTCTGCGTTACTCTGCGCACGCAGACCCGACGCCTTCTCCGAGACATTCATGTACACGCATGGTGGGGGCGGACAGTTTGCCAAGCCATCGGTTTGCGGACCGGCGCCTTTCTTGCCCTTCCTCTTGGAATCCCAGGCGCGCTGGCATTGCGAGCAGACCGGCTTGGCGCCGTCACACTTTAGCTTGCGATCTGGATTAGATTTGAGATGTGAGTGCAGGAGGGGGGGTTCAGCATTTTTCTGCGCATTCGTAGGCCACTGCTTGAATGAATGCGCTTACCTCGGCAGGCTGCGCAGGCGCGATTTCGCCCCAGATGCTTGCCAAAGGGAGAGATGTATGCGGGTCTGCCGTTGCGTGCTGGAGTGGGTGTCCCTAGTTCGCCTAGAGCACTGATAGCAGTAGCCTCAGCCGATGAAGCACCTGACTCAGCATTGATACCGTTTGCTTTGAGCTCTGCTTCTCCCTCATCTTGTGCCCCAGACGAAGCTGAGGCGGAAGGCGGCGGAACCGGTTGCAGAGGCAGCGGAACCTGGTGCTGGGATGACATTGTGTCGTCTTTGGAGTTGTCCCCACCGGCACGAATCTTGGTCTGGGCCGCAGGCTTCGACTTTGCCCGAGGCTTTTGACCGGCTGTTGAAGCCTCTGTCGATCGGGACGCTTGAGCTTGTTCGCTTTGATCCGCATGATTGGGTCCGGAGGAGCTGATGCTGGCGGAGAAGAAGCTCGACAGAGAAGGGTGATGTTGGTGCTGCTGTTGGCTTTGGGGTTGCGGGACCGCACTCTGATCATGCGCACGAGCTTCGTGGTCCTGGGGTTGAGTTTGCATAAGCCAGTCAAAAGCATTGTCCGCTTGTGCTGTGGCCGGCGCTTCTGTGAGATGGTGCTGAGCGTCTTGGTTGAGGGACTGGTATTGACTCAGACTAGGTCCCTGTTCGCTGTCGAGGTGGGTTCCGGGCATGAGGGACCCATGCTGGTGGAAGTGTTGATGGTATCCGTCGGCAAATTGATGATTAGAATAGTCGGGCTGTTGCAGCAGCTGCTGCTGCTGCTGTTGCTGCTGGGGGAAGGACTCGTAGTGTGTGCGGTGCTGGTGCGCATGACCGGGGTCTACATAGTGACCCTGTTGCTGCTGATGGAATTGGTAGGGATGCCCTTGCTGCTGCTGTTGGTGGTGTCCGTGCGGCTGCTGTTGCACGGCATGGAGAGAATGCTCCATGGTCGCCTCCGCAGACGATGGGCCAGGAAGAGACTGCTGAGGCAGATTGAGGTATGGCTGGTGGATCATCGTGCTGAGCAGCAGCAGTAGCAGCTTCGGGGTTGGGGCCGGTCAGCGAGACCGAGCACAAGTCGGCGGCAACAAGCCTGGCAGGTGAACCAGGAGACTAGAGTGAGTCGAGAGTGTGGGACGCACACACACGCACACACGGGAATGCGTGGGGTCAAAGAGAGATGGAAGTGTGGTCAATGCTCGAAGTTCTTGGGATCTGTAAGGAAGAGAGAGTCAGATGGTGGGAGGAGCGAAGGAGGAGGCGAAGCGTTGCTGGGCCACAAGGAGCAGGCAGAGAGAGCATGGGCTGAGAACGGAGCGAGCGTTGCTGTGGTTAAGCTCATGTGTGTGTACAGTACTGTGTGGATGCATGCATGTGGCTACATGTCGGGACGGGATGGAGCGCAGTGCGCACTTTAGACAGAGCATGTGCTGCCAAGGGTGGTCGGACCCAGAAGAAGGACACTGAATATGTAACAATAAAAGGTGGCGTCGCTCTGACTCGTCACTGGCTTGGGTTGAGGCGCGAGAGATTCATTGTGATGCGATCAGCTTAAGAGCGCAAGCAAGGCACAGCAGTCCAGTTCTCCAACCAGCCCATGAGAGCCAGCCAGCCAGTCAGTTCAGCCAGTCCGGCGGCGGGCCAATGTGCACCCAAAAAATTCTCCTACGCACTAAGCACTCGTAAGTGTGTGTGGTGAGACAGTCCCAGTGTGACACCCCCCGCGGGCGTCAGTGCAAGTGTGATGCTGGATCTGCGGTGCGCTAGAGTATGTAGAGGGAGAGAGCAGCCAGTCCAGAATTGAGACGTCAGTGTGCTGAGGTGCCATCCTCTCAATTTTAAGCTCTTATTTCTGCAGGCTGTCAGTACATATTCAGTTCGCTGAATGCAGCATGCAAGTAGGCTTTGCATACTCGTATGTTTCTGATGCTGAACTCCTCTCCCCCTTCCATTCGTAGCAGAAGTGGGAGCGCAGCCTGGTTCCAATCTGATCTCTCTTTCCTTCTCTTTGATTAGGATCTGATCTGCTGATAGAATCGACACAGAGAGAGAGTGAGTGAGTGAGAGACACCTTCTTGTCTGCGCGGTCAAACTGCCCTGCCGGGCATATGGTCAGCCACTTCTTGCTTCTGTCAACGAGTCATCATGCCTCGGTCATCCACGCCCTCTCCCACGCCTCGTCCGCTCCAGCAACAAAACAAAGCCTCCCCCTTGTCTCCGTAATAATTGAAACGAGCAGCTCTGCAGGAGGGAGGACGTGCCAGACTGCAGCAGCAGCATCTCCGTACCTAATTGAGCAAACGAGATTCGGAATCTCTGATCCGAGGACAAACGCCCCTTCCTCCCTGCCTTGTCTTTGTTCCTGCACGTCGGAAATGCAGCGTTCGCCATGTCAATCTTGCTGCAGCGACTCCCCCGACCCCCTCTCCTCCACTCACTTTGTGTGAGAGAGAGTGCGGGCACTTCCTTGCCTCTCGCAGAATCTACAGTAGCTGGCCACGGTATTTTTCGAGCGATGACATGGTGGCGCCCACCAGGATGATAAGCGGTGTCCAAACCCTGAACCCGCCTTCAAAGGAGATACCGACGTAACTCTGCGGACAAGACGCAGACCCACGTCCCGTTCTTCGCAACCTCGCGCAAGGGCACAGGGGCAGAAAAGAGAGGCATTCCTGTCCAAATCAAGACAAATCACCAAAAGCATCAGTACGAACTCTCTTTGAATGATGAAGATGAAGATGAAGTTGCTGCTTGATTATACATAGGCTGGCTCGAGGGCTGACAAATGAAAGAACAATCCGCATTGGTGGGTGAGCCAAAAAGCTTACTTCTCGGATAGCACACGTCCATGAATTGGTGCCAGTCGAGGCGAGATCCACGTCTTGCCCAACGAAAGAAAGCATTCACTCACCCGGTGGATGGCCATCGGGCTGATCGTCCGCCAGCTCACAGCAAGCAAGCGCAAGGTTCAGTCTCCTTCATCCTACATAGTCGCATTGGCACAGAAGCACATAATTATATACAATCTTTATCCTCATCAGCAGAGCAAAGAAATGTTCTGAGTCGAGCAAAACTTTTCCTATAAGCCGCTTCCTCCGTGGCTCTCTCTTTCTTTCTTTCAAGCCGCCTGTTGAGCGACGGCATGGGCGGCGCCTGCTTCACCAGGGATGGGAAAGGAACCCACCGCCACCGGCTGACCACTCAGCCGCGCAGCCTTCTTCTTCTCATACGCCTCCCGCACAACGTGACGAATCGTCTCCAGACCCTCGTGCTGCGGACAAGGTGGGAACAGAAGACAAAGCTTCTCAGTCAGCGCAAAGTCAATTCGGTCCTCCCCCGCGTGCAAAGCGAGCCTCACCGTGTTTGCCTTGCCAGTCTTGCGGATCGTGTCCACTTGTTCCTTGGTCCAGGTGAGGTTATAGCTGCTCGAGAATGGCGCCGTAGAGGGATCGTACTCCGGCTGGACCTTGTTGGGCAGCAAGGGCAGGTATACGAGCGTGGCCGGGTGATCAGGCAGTGGGACATTGTGATTGTTGTAAATCAGCCCATCCTTCACCTTGAAGTCGTCCAAATTCCACAGCTCGAGCTCATTGGCCGCCCTCTTCTTCTCCCACTCCGCCATCTGTTCCTTGCCCACCGGTCGCGCATCCAACACTTGGGCATAGCGACCCTTGAAGCGCTCTGCCACTTGCTCGGCCGTCAGTACGGGCTGTTCTATCTTCTTCGACTTCTCCTTCTCCTCTTCCGTCGGGGGAGGCACCAGGTCGGGCAAAGGTGGGAGCTTGACTCGAGCCTGGATGTCGAGACCCTTCTCCGTGCCACCTTCATGGATACGATCCAGTGCCGCACCTTTTTGCACGTCGCTGAAGTCAATCAAGGGGGAACACAAAAGGATCAACAATGTCATAACACGGACGACTACCACTACCACCGGCATCATTCTGCACGTACGAAGAATAGTCTCCCAACAGCATCACGTCGACATTTCGGTGTGGCCGGAAGAACACGTCTACGGATCGGAGAAGCCGTATCAGCGCTGCAGTAGCCAAAAGGCACGTTTACACTCACATGTCGGCAAGTTGTTAGACATGCCAGCATCGACGAGATGAATGCGCGGAGAGTTCTGATCTCGCATGCACACGAACAAGATCAGCTCAACGCTCGACACAAATGACAAGCAAGCAGATGTCTCACCTCGAAGCCCTGGTGAGAGAAATTCGGACGCGAAAAGATTCATGATACATCAGCAAGCGCGCTCCCGTCATCGCTCGAGTATCAAACCGATAAAGCTGCTCACCTGCCCTCTGCCAACAACCTTCTCTGCGCCAAAGAACGGATTTGGTTCATTGACTGCATGGATAGGGTCTGAACATGTTTGGGAGCATGCCAGACATGAGCATACATTCCCCAAAGTGCACGCTTTTCTCGACAGAGCAGGTCTCCAGCTCTACTCACGATGACTTCTGAGCTTCTCAGCTCCCTTGGGGTTCTTCTTCGCCCATGATCCTGACCACTTCTCAATCTGCTCCTCGAACGAACAAAAAAAGGGGGGGGGACACCGATCTGATCAGCAACGCGCATACGCAAATTCCTGATTTCCCTTTCCAACTCACCGCATTTCCGAAGGCATTTTGGGGCAAGTTTCGTGACAGTGTATCGAGCCAGGCCGAAAGCGGACCCGCCGGGGCTGAAGTCGCAATACCGAGCAAGTTGGACAAGTGGCGTTCTGGGAGACGGTGCTTTACGTCTGAGCGCCCGCCTTTGAAGTATCGGCCAAAGGACCAGGTAGGGATCCAGCCCTCGAGCTCGTCGGATCCCGTCTCGTAGACGCCAATCTCGATCCACTGCCACCTGTGATCAGATTGAAGGGTAGTATGGTCAGCGTCGATTCCATGCTTCGAGAGTTAATCATCAGAAACGAGCTTGCGCACCATGCATTCGCACGATCGTGCTCCGCGCTGGCCTGTGGAGAAGGAAAGGGATCTTGAGCTAAGCGAGACGAAGGCTTTTCAAATTCTGCTGTTCACCCAGAGCTTACCTGGTCGATGTCGTCGAATGGATCCTCAGGCGACTAATCAAAGCCAGAGAGAACAGTGATCAGCTTTGCAAGTCATCGCCAAGGGTCAGACAACGCATTTGGTTGCCCCCCCCACCTTCCAGTCCTTCCAAGGTCGCTCGTGACGGACGGCAGTAAAGATCGGGATCGGCGCCAGACCGCGATCGATACCGCACGTCTTGACCGCATTTGAAAACTTGAACCACTCATGTTTGAGAGCAGGCAAGATGCTCTCGTGGTTGACACCAGCAGCGTCGTCCTCGAGCACACTCAGCGGTTGTTGGTCATCTTGGACCTCGACGCCTTCCTTGGTACGGTGTTCCTTGACGGCTTTTGCCTCTTGGGCGGGCGTGACTTTGGGGAGAACAATCTTGCCCGTCTCTGGATGCGAGCGGGTAAGGAACATGTGCGTGGTCGTAAGGGCGCCGTAGAGATCGAGCGGGGTCCAGTGGACGCTGCCCGCGCGCATCTTCTGGAGAATGGGACCGAGTTGGAAGTAGATGCCCTTCTTGGAGCGCGCCACGGCATTGATGGCAGTCGCAGAGAGTGGGTGGTCACCCGAGGTGTGGGAAAAGTGCTCGAGCAGGTCGGCTGCGTTTCCTTGGCCGATTGTGTAGAGCGCGCCGAGGGTCCAGCAGCTTCCACTGACGCCGGCTGCGTAAAAGACGAGGTCCCAGAGCCCGTCGGCTTCGTCTTGCAGGACCTCGATCATGGCCAGGTAGCCGAGCAGGGCACGGTAGCCTCCCCCGGAACCGCCGACGGCAATGACAGGGATGTCGTCTGGGTGGATCTCTTCGTTCTCGGGCAGGTGGAGGAAGCGCTGGAGCGCTCGGGAGGTGAGGATGTGCTGCTTGCGAGCCGCTACAAATGCAATCTCTTCTGGGCCAAGGTCATTGTTGCGACGGAGCTCTGCATCTTTGGCGAGCTCTGGGTGTCGTGTTGGGTCAGTAAGATCGAGAGTGACCTGCGAGCGGACCAGGACATCTCAAGGTGTCAGCATCAGGAAATGTCAAGAGAGGACAGACTAGACGAAACAACTCACTTCCTTGTAGAGATGCATGAAGTCGGAGATGCGACTAGCACCATTGTGTGCCTTTTCAGAGATCTTGTGGCCCAGCGCCTTGAAGGAGTCGGTGAGGTTGTGAATGGCTCCCGACTTCTTGGGCTCGTCCGTCTCCTTTTGGTGGATATCTTCCTTCTCGTCGTTGACTTCTTTGAAGAAGCCCTTGACACCGTGAGGCTGAGCGTGGGCAGGATCGGCATGGGCAGTGTGAGCTTCGCTGGACCAGACGCCCGTGGCTCGTCGTGCGTCTTGCTCGTTTGGGTTGAGGCCGGTGTCCTCTGCGGTGAGGTTCTTGCTGTTGGAGTGCTGCATGAAGTGGAAGGGCCAGCGGGAGTTGGATTCGGGCGCTGCGTCTGGAGCAGCTGCAGGATCGGCGGGGGCAGGTGCGGACGACATGGTATCGGCGGGCCGTGGTAGAGGGGGCCAAAATGGGACGAGGTGATGGTCTTGCAGCTCCAAAGGGAAGCTGCTGCTCTCTACTTTGCATTTGGCCTGAGCTCTATCTAACCCGCGTCGCACAGCTTGCAGATCAAACTCATTAGATGATGTCCACACACACCCACACCACACACACACCCCAGAGACTCAAATGCAAGTCCGTACAGAGCAGCACAGGTGAGCCTCGGTCTGACCAGCTCGAGCATTGATTGCCAGCTGGAGAGCGCATACATCTAAATCTCCTCTGTCTGCCTCGACATTCGGACTCGGTGTGGAACGTGCGCAGGTGGGGTTCCTTTGCTCCGGCGGCTCACAGATCCAAAATTTAGAGCTCGTTTCAGGGCCCAACTCAAAGTCTCAACTCTTCCCCCGATTGCCTCGAATCCTTCCATCAGAACCAAGCCCAAGCATTCGAAGCACAATGGTCAGTATCACTGCCCTGGCAGACATGGAATAAGGCTCGCTGAGCGCTGACATACTGTGTTGACTCATACCAGACTCTCTGCACACGCTTTGTCCGGCGCGTGGCCAATGATTTGTGAGCAGAAAGATCAACGCATACCAGGAGTAATGTCAAAGCTTCGTTGACCGTGTTCTTGTGGGACAATCGACAGCATGAGGAACAAGGGACACGACAGCGTCACCCTCGATGGGCTCAAAGTCGTCAAGGCTGTTCCCGGACGGGTCGAAGCCACCCTCAAGATTCAACAGCACAACGTCAACAGACTGCAGACATTACATGGAGGCCTCATCTGCACGGTATGCACGTCCAACAACATCTTGGAAGGTTCTGTCCTCTCTGACATATTCTTGCCTTTGACAGCTGACCGATACCATGGGATCCCTCGCTGTAGCATCCAAGGGTTTGTACAGCACTGGAGTCAGCACGGATATCCATACCACTTTTGTCAAGGTGAGCTGCCAAGAATTCAACGCGGACTCTTTCGCCTCTCATCTTCCCTCGCCCTTTCTCTCTCTGTGCTTGGGCTCCAGCCGGCGGGTAAGGTCGGAGACGATGTCAATGTCATTGGAGAGATCATCAGCATGGGTACGTTCATGCCCGTATCAAACTCTGCTCGTCTCGAACGCTCATGTCCACACGCGCCCTCATCAAGGCAAGGTTTTGGCCACGACTCGGATCGAGCTCAGACATCCCGACACAAATGCCCTCCTCAGCTTCGGCTCACATACAAAGGTCAGCTTCTCATCGTCGTCGATGGGATGGGCTTGCCTTTCGGTATGCTGGATGTACAAAAACTGACTTGTTGCATCATTTGGACCAGTTTGTCGGCAAGGCACATGCGCACGAGGAAAACGTCGAATTTTCAGAGGATGGGCAGAGTATCACCAAAGGCAAGCAGGAGGACGAGTGGAGCTCGTAACCTGGGCAGCTTGGAATGCAACATGTGAACAGCCCGTTCCCCTTCTTCATGCATGTCTGTTCCAAGGTTGCCTGACTGATATGGTGGTGCAATTTTGGAGAATTGACGACTTGGAAAAGTGGGGCAATTTTCAGATATTCCGTAGCACACGCGGATCCGTGGCTGGTCGATCCTTCTTGTTTCTTCCCGCTTCTGTGTGCTCTGCCGTTGGACGTGCCGAGGCTTGGAACAGCTTCGTTGCTGTCCCGCTCAGACTCGGCTCAGCTCACTCACTCACTTGCTGGCTGACTGGCTGGCTGAACAAGTGAGAGTTCTCTCCCTTGTCTCGATGTCCGCCACACACTCACAGCTTGTACATGTTGTATCACTTATTAGCAACTTCGCCAGCCATACATACATCCATTATCCATCTTCCTTCTGTTGACCACATCGTCTTCCTGCTGCTGTCCATATTGCCTTCACTTTACAACCCTCGAGAGAGACTGCCAATCATGAGACTGACAGCTTCGCACTCGGCAGCCGCAGCGCTCACCGTCCTCGCTCTCGCCACCGAACGCGTCTCGGCCGCCGTGTCTACATTCTCGCTCAACAAGAACTATGCACCCAACGACTTCCTCTCCGACTTTGAATGGTACACCAAGCCAGACCCAAGTGAGCTTTGCCTACGTCGTTCTCGCCCTTGATCCTCGTATGCCAAGATGAACTCATCATCTGCGACTTTGATCCCGCAGCTCTTGGCCTCGTAAAGTAAGGAACATTGCATTTGTCCTGATGGCAACGCGACTCCCTTTGCCACCTGCGCTGAGGAATACAGCCAGCTCACCCGTCTTCCTCTTACGCCCTTTGACGCTCACTCTTAACTTCCAGCTACATCTCGCAGAGTCAAGCCCTCGCCTCCAACCTCACCGAAGTCCGCGGCGGATCCCTGTACTTGCGCGTGGACACCACCCCGACCGCGCTCCAAGGGCGAAACAGCGTCCGAATCACCTCCAAGGCCGCATACTCTGATGGCGTATATGTCCTGAACGTGTCTCACGTCCCATATGGCTGCTCCGTCTGGCCCGCCTTCTGGGTATGTGCATATAGTGCTCGTGTGCGCATGCACTTCGATTCTACTGAAGCTGGCTGACTCCTACGGTAAACTTTGACTTTGCAGACTGTCACTACCGACTACGACACTGGAGCGTGGCCAAAGGGCGGCGAGATTGACATTGTAGAAAATGTGAGTTCATCAGGTCAAAGACGCGCATACAATGCCGCGGTCGACTGAATCTCATCTCGGCTTGGAACAGGCCAACGACGAATTCCCCGGCAACCTCGCCTCGCTCCACACTGAACCTGGATGCACCATCCCTGCCAACATCTCGTCCCAACTTTCCTCCTCCACTGTGCAGTACACCGATTGCAGCGGCCTCACAGCTGAAAACACGGGCTGCCGAATCCAGATGGGCTCCAACCCGCCCACGTGGGGAGCCGCACTGAACAAGAATGGCGGTGGCACCTTTGCCATGGTTCGCGACTTGTCCTCGGGCGGCTCGGGCATCTCCGTCTTCTACTGGCAACAAGGCGACGAGCCCTCGGACCTCAAGCGCTCCTCGTCCTCGGTCCAGCCGTCGGGCTGGGGTACACCCGCCGCTCACTTTGATGTCGCTGCGACATGCGCATCCGACTTTGGCCCACACAACATTGTCTTTGACACGACACTGGCGGGAACTTGGGCGGCCAACACGTGGAATCAGAGCGGCAACTGTGCAGCGACGTATGGAGCCATTACCGACCAGGTTGCATACAATGGAAGCAGCTACTCGACTGCGTACTGGCAGATCAACAGTCTTCGCGTCTTCACCTCATCGTCTGCTTCCGGCTCCTCCTCGTCCAACAACAGCTCATCGGGAAACAACAACAGCAACGGCAACAGCAACAGCAACTCCAACTCTAACAAGGGCGCAGCTGTCCGAGGTCTGTCCCCGATGATCGGTGGTGCCGCATTGACCGGCGTCCTCGCGGTCGTCGCTGGCGTCTTCGTCCTAGTCGTCTGAGATCTGCATACGCAGTGAATGGCGTCAACAGCACATCCAAACTTAGGAAAACGAAATTCTCGGCTCGCCCCTTGCAGCAATGGACGCGAGCCGGGGTGGCACGGACATTGCAACATCTTCTTCTCCAGATTCTCCCTTCCCTTTCCAGGACAGTCAAATACAGTACCTTTAGTTGCAAGACCGGAATGCCTATGCCCTTCAGTCCATCACCTTTACCGCCTCCTCTGTCTCACTCATGGTCGATGTTCATGGATGAGTTAGAGAAAGGTCCGCAGACAAACAGCATGCTTGTGCGAAAACGGTGCGCAAATATGAAAATGATGTATTTGCGTCGTCGGGGAAAAATGGAAAAGGGACATACGGAACGTGTAAAATTGGATGGAGGACTGGGTAAGGGTAGGAAAGAATGGATGGGATGTGACGCACACGCATTGCCATGCGGCCCGAGGTGGTGAGACGCGGGGCAGCTCGTTGCTCATTGTCTATTAGCCCGAAGCCCACTCGTTGGCCGTCACTCAGTAGGCTGCGCGACATGACAAAGATACGACCTCTGCAATGTGGACGGAGTTTGAGGGGTAATTCGCATGAGGCTCCTCTGGATCCTGGCTTCCCCGGAGACGGGTCAAAAGCCAGCTAAAGCTTCGCGGAAGATCTGGGAAGCGAAGGGCAGGAGGTTGGCGTCTCAAACGAACGCCACCAAAGACGTTCGACACGTTTCCGTCTGAGACTCAGGTTCTTTGTTTGTCCCTAAACTGCCCGAACCTGGTTAGAGCGAACAAAGTCTTGCCTCCAAGATGTCGGTCCAATGACACAGTTTCGAAGCGACTCCGCAGCTGTGATTCGCCCTTGATCGAGCGAGGATTCCGCCTTGACAGAGGGATGCTCACGACGCAGGGAAGGTGCAAGCGTCCCACGACCAGCAGGTCGCCCGGAAGTGCCACGGAAGCTTCCTTGCGCACCCGCACCAGGCTCATTCTCGTACGCTCGGCCGCAAGTTGTGGTTAAGAATGAACGATATGGACTCTGCACATGAATCGAGATCAAAAAGTCGTGAACGAAGCCTGGCTGAGCGCCGCAGAGTACGTCGAGTGAGT
The DNA here is from genome assembly GCA_001006505.1 of Tilletia horrida. Lineage (NCBI taxonomy): Eukaryota > Fungi > Basidiomycota > Exobasidiomycetes > Tilletiales > Tilletiaceae > Tilletia > Tilletia horrida. The sequence goes on from LAXH01000042.1 coordinate 80,535, forward strand.
GTCGTCCTCACTAGCATCCATCGTGGAAGCCTGCGACTTGATCGGGTTCACTGAAGACGAAGCGGCCGTTGACACAAAGCTGCCAGGACCAGAGGAGAATGGAATCCCTCCGGCGGGATAGGGAGCTTGCGTGCCCAGGCTTGTGATAGATTGTGCATCGCTCGGAATGTACGCCATCGAGTTGTGTGTCCGGTAGAATGCTGGGTTGAGCCCGTTTGGCATGGCTGAAGGAGGTGGGCCGCCATTAGAGGCGGTCACTGCATTTTTGAGTCCGCTGCCCGTAGATCCGGTAGCGCCAATCCCACTGTTGACACCACCCATGGCGCCAGCGCTAGCATTGCCGACTTTCGGCGACGGGCCAAGCAAGCCATTGTGGCTGGTGCCTCCGTCGAGTCCCATTCCCGCACCCCCAATCGCATTCACGCCCAACACATCGGCAGCAGAGTGTTGGAAGCGAGCAGCAAGGTCGCCCGGTTTCTGCAGCGGACGACGAGGCTTGCTGAATTGTATCATCGACGGCTGCAGGTTGGTGAGCACGCCCTCGACCAAGCAGTTCTTCTCTTTGTAGTGGACCAAGAGGTGATGCCACAAGGCATGCTATGATAGTGACAAAGCAGGAACGACAAGGATAAAGTCAGATTCACTGACTGATCAAGCGCATAGAAGCTTTTCATGAGTGTCACATACCTTGGAAAGCACCTTGGGGTTCCCGAGTATAACGAGTCCGTACTTGGCTCTGGTAAGCGCGACATTCAAACGTCGAGGATCGCTCAAAAACCCAATGCCTTGATGTTCGTTGGAACGGACACAGCTGAGTATGATGTAGTCCTTCTCACGACCCTGGAAGGCATCGACGGAGGCCACCTCTACCTCCTTGTAGTAGTCCTTCTTCATCTTGCCCTGCATCTGCATGTGATTGACGATGTAGCTGCGTTGCCCTTCGTATGGAGTGACCACACCGATTTGACTGGGCACGACACCTGCCTTGAAGAATGCGGTCACAATCTTCTCCACATTGCTGGCTTCCGTACGGTTGAGGAAGGAGGTACCCGAGCTGCTGATTTCTTCTTGTCCCAGGTTTTGGAAGAAGAACATCGGCAATGTCGGCACTGGCCAGGGGAAGTCGACATGCTTTCGCAGACGTTCGGGAGCCGTCACACCGTTTTGCAAGGTGCCCTCGTAGAACATGTTGGAAGGGAACTCCGAAAGACAAGGATGCATGCGGTACTGGACTTGGAGACGGATCGGTCGGTTACCCAGGATGATCAGTCGCTCGAAGAGAGACTGAGTCAGGCCTGCTCGCGCGGCCTTCTTGTTCATTATAACTGGTCCCAGTTGGAGATGGTCGCCGACGAATACGACTTGCTTGCATCCGAGCACGAGCGGGATCATGCATTCGGGCTCGGCAGCTTGCGTCGCCTCATCTATCAAGACTGTTCGGAACTTGAGTTTGGACAGGCGGGGATCGCCGCAGCCCACACACGTGCAGCAGATGACATCGGCGGCATTGAGGATCTCCTTCTCGCAAGCTCGGGTGAGAGCTTTGTATTTGCGCTCGTCGGAAGAACTCAATTCACCCTGTTCGTTCTTGAGTTGGATGAGCTTTTGAAGCTCGATGTGCGTGTCATTGTTGGCCACTTGCTCGTGCAGGGTTAAGAAGCTGATCGAGCTCGCCAAAGCTTCACGAGACTTGGCAGTTATGCGGACTACTTTGAGGCCGGTAGCATGGATCTTCTCCGTAAGCTGGTCGACGGCGACGTTTGATGGCGCGCATACAAGCACAGGACCCGGATTCATCTTGCTGAGCTGGTAGACAATCGTGGCCGAGGTGACAGTCTTACCCGTTCCAGGTGGACCTTGGATCAGGCTCAGCGGCTTTTGCAGCACGCTCTTCACCGCAAAGACTTGACTGTGATTCAACTCGGGGAGACCCGGCGCTGAGAAGCGCTTGGGCATAGCGGTGCGCAGATTGATGGGCTCGACTTCGTGACCGATCAACTTGTGATAGATGTATCCGCTCATGCTCTGCTCGTCGACAGCAAATGTCTTCATCGCGTACTGCATGCGGTCGAAGGAGGTGGATTTCCAGACAAAATCGACGCTGAATTGATGCGTGCAATGGTCTGGCACGCCATCGGACCGGCGCAGTTCGACTCCGACCTCATCAGAAACACCTTCAGAGGAGGAGAAAATGAGAAGCATCAGCATGTAGTCAGATCATTGATTATACGCAACAAGTCGGAGGGTAGCCAAGAGCAACACTCACTGTTCGGAATTTTGAGGACATGCCCATGGCCTTCCCAATGCGGAGCAAGCTCTCCCCTGTACTTGAGCTTGAGCTCGTCCCCAACAGCCAATTTTACCTCTCCGCTCTCGAGCTTGGGCAGATTCATCCATGCAATCTTCTTCTGGTTGAGACCCTGGTCCCAGCGGACCACAATGTCGTTTTGCGTTTGAGACTCTTTGAGCTTCTTGTCGTAGTCGGCTTCGATTTTGACCAGGGGTCCGAAAATGTTCTGGTACTGGTATGCATCCTCGTAGCGCAGCAGAATACCAGGGGGATCCTCATCGACACCGGGCTTGTCGAGATCTTCCAGGGTTGCGTTCTCGTTTTCCTTCCAAAGCTCTTCGAGGCGGTTGATCTGATGAAAGCTCACTTGCCTTGCGCGCAATTGTTCTTGTTCAGAGGGCATCTTGACGAGCCAGGTGAGGAAGCAGCGATCGTCGATGAGAGGCGCCCAGGTGGAGGTGTCCCAGATGACGTCCCTGGAGTTCGGGATGGCTGCGCAGGGTTGTCGGCAGAGAAGCACGACGACGGTCTCACTCTTGGCGGGGATGAAGCCCAGCAGGAAGACATTCTTGGCTCCGCAGTTGTAGCATTCGGGTGTGGTCTCTCCCAGGGCCGATTCAGCATGGAGGGAGACCTCCTTGTGCTTGGACCGAACGAGATGGTGAATGATGTGAGAACCCGAGGTAGAGCTTCGCGAGTTGCAGAACCACTTGTTGCAGATGAGACAGCGGACTACGCAGCTTGGGTTGTGAATGCCGCAGTATGCGCAAGCATGTGGCGGGAGCTCCGTCTGGAGAGAGCCATCGAGAGTGATGTCGAATCCATCATCGTGGTCGTCCAGGCCGCCTTCGCCAGCACCACCTCGGTGAAGATGAGCTCCATTGGTACCGGCTTGTTTCTGTGCACCACTAGCTCCGTTCCCACCTGGTCCTTGGCCAAGCCCCTGGGCCCCGGTCCCGCTGCCAAAGCCTTGAAGAGGCCCGCCGCCTCCTTCAATGTGAGCACTGGTCAAGCTGAGATCATTGAGAGCATCGTCCAGGTCGAGGTCGATGGCCGGCTCGTCTTGGCGATGATGATGACGATGTGAACGAGAGCGAGATTGGGAGGCGATGCTGCCTCCGCTGATGCTTCCGCCCAAGTCGGAGCGGGAAGGAGCCGATGAGCTGGTGTAGGAGTACTCGGAGGATGCGCCGCCGAATGCCGATGCACCCTCGAGATGCTCAAAGGGATCGTCTCCGTGCTGCGACATGTTGTCGACCTCGCTGGCCTCGGATATGATGTATCCTCCTCTTCTCTCGCCCTTTCTTGTTGTCGAGGAGAGAAGCACTAATGATTGATTGACTGGGAAGATGGATCAGTGAGTTGAAGGAAGCAAGGCTCACAGACGAGCTCTAAATTTTGTCCGGCGGGCGCTCAGCTTCTGAACCGACGAGGAACTGCGCTGGAACCGATGCTGTACACTTGTTGATACGGTATGATTTCATCATCCCCCGCTTCCTCAGCAACACCCTCGCCTTGGAGGAGACCGAGAACGGGTGGGTAAGCTGGAGCAGACATGGGTCGACTGGGCGAGAGAGTGTAGTAGCTATGAGTGCATGCGATTCTGAGAGTAGCACCAGCGGCAGGAAGAGATTGGTCCTCCCACCGGAGATCGCTGTTCGGATTGCTGCCTTCCTCCAGCCCGAATCCGAGCTGACCTACCCGCTCTGCCTGCGCAAGAGACCCTCCTCGCCCTTCCGACTGGGAGACCTGCACGCCTTTGCATCTACCTGTCTCTCCCTCCGATGCCTACTCGCTCCCTTCTTCTGGTCTTCCCTCGTCTTTCATTATCCAGACCAGCTCCTGCAGTGGCAAGATGTGATGCACTATTACAGCAACGAGCTCTCACCAATCCCACCACCTTCCGCCCCAGTCAAGAACGAATTCGAGGTGGATCATCATGCGAACCAAGACGGCCCTAGTACCCTGACCTTTGAAGAGCGCAAACAGCTCAAGCTACGCAGGCGTGACAGATTACGGCCCGATTCACCCGAAGCTGATTCCAGCGCGCCTGGCTTCGAATTCAACCTGGCCACCTTCCCTCCTGATGCAGATTGCTCTCTCGAGCGTCCACAACTCCCGAACCCGCTCCTTTTGGTCCGCAACTGCTACATCGCGTTTCCTCGTCGCTTTGGCCGGTTCAATGTACAAGCGTTCTTGTCGCTTTTACGGCAGCTTCCCAGCCTGGAGTATCTCAGCTGGGATGCTGAAATCACCCCACCGTCATCGCTGTGGGAGATCGTCCCTCAAATCAGGGGCCTTCACATCGACTGCAAAGTATTCTATCAAGTGAGAGTTCCGTATGCATTCCAGCCTTCGTATGCGAGTCTGAACCTTTGTTGGCAGGGAGCTGCCTCGCTGTCCAAATTGCAGAACCTCGAGTCTTTGACCCTCACCACTTACGATGCCAACTTGCTACCAAGGCATATACCACCTTTTCTGCTGGGTCTGCCCCAGCCGCTTCTCGCACTGGACATGTCCTCCAGCAAGACCTCGATGCTCCACGAACCGCAGTTGATTGAGGCCGGCTGCTTCTCCCGCTTGGAGCATCTCACCATCTTCGCCGTCACACCTGAGCAACCATTGGACCGAGCGCTGATCAGTGCAGGCGGCACTTTGAAAACTCTCAATCTGTTCGCTGACGTGAATGGGGGCTTCAGAAATGTGAGTAGCATGATTGAATGGCCTCCTCTTTTCTCACGGACTGACGCTAGGAACTCCCACTTCCCGACGTCCCGCTCAGTATGATGATCTCTGGCGCTCCATCACTGGCCACATGAAAGTCCTCGAGTCCCTCACAGTCGATCCACACCCGCAACAGAATACCGCCCCGAGCTTTGTCGATTTCGTGGAGGCGACTCCCACCTTGGCGCGGATCAACGGCAGGGTGACAAATGGGCTGCCTCCATGCCTGAGCCTGTTTGATCCCGAACACATCACAGGTGCTCTTGCCTACTGAGAGGCGGAACTACCACTGTATCATAGACACCAATCTTGAAAATAGGAAGCGCGCTCCTGAAGTACTTGCTTCTCTCTTCCATAAACGCAAAGGACTGGAAGGATGAAGAGCCAGACCAACACTCGCTCTGGCGAGAAAAAGGCCCCGAGACGCGCCTCAAAGTCACGTGCGAACAACACCGTGTCATCGCGCGTCACAAAATAACACGACCTGAGCATGAATCCACCATCTTTGCAACTAGCAACGCACGCGATGTCGACAAGAAGGTACTACGAGTCCAATACGGGACCGCGGACGGGTCTCCGCATCCCCTCCATCGGTCGTGACTCGCGCGGCTTCGAGGATACGGATCAATTCTTCGAAGCCTCGAAGAAGCGCATGGTCGACCACCGAACCCTGCACGGCGAGACAGAAGAGGAAGACGAGGATGCGGACGAGGACGATGACCGCGACCATGCCGACAATATCATTGACTTCAACGCCGACTTTGACGACGGTGGACCTGACCGCCAGACCCCTGATGACTTTGTGAATTCCCTCATCGACGATCAGGCCAACATGGACGCCGATCATGATGAAGACGAAGATGAGGAAGAGGAAGAAGCGGAAGATGAAGTACCGTTCGCATCTGGCATTCGCAGAATTTCAGCAGCATCGCAAAAGTCTCGCCCCAGCGCAGCCTCCTCCTCTCGACGAAGTCGGGGCAGCACTAGTCGCACCGGTCTCAGCAGCAGCAGCATGAGCATCGACCAGGGTAAGAAGCTTTGATCTTGAATGCACCATTTGTCGTGACCTGTCTAACAAAGTATACGTCGCTCTGATGCAGAAGATGTGCCCTCTCCCCGTACTACCATCGCTCGCTCGGCGCAAAGCTCTTTCCGGCAGCAGCGAGGTAGCTCTGCCTCTCTGCCTCCAACACCCAATCGCTCGGCGGATCTGTCCCGCTCTACTCTGACAAATGGAACTCCAAATCGAAGCGATCTCTCCAGATCAATGTCGGGAGCGAGGTCGGCCTCTGAGGGGCCGTCCCCCGCTCGTTCGCCTGGAACATCATCGACGGTGTCGTCATCTCGCGACCGCGCACTAGATCTAAACGACTACGAAGATGACCCCAACGACGTCAACGGTAATGCGAATGACTATGAGGACAACAATGATCTCGTCTTCGATGATGGCTACGACCAGGACGATGACGTCGGCGGCGAACCTCACCGGACCGTCATCATAGAGGAGGAAGTTGGGCCAGAAGCACTGCAGAATACTTCAGCACGAAGACACACCCCCTACGATGACGAAGGCGATGCCGAGGAACTTTACGATCCGGAGACGACTCCAACGCAGGGGCGGAAGTCGACAGGCAAGAAGGACGACGAGAAAAAGAAGCGGGCAGACAGAAAGGGCAAAGGCCGAGCACGCTCTGAGGAAGTAGAAAACGATTCCCCGAACGGCGTCAAAATGAATCGTCAAATCATCCAACGCGAACGCATTCCTCTCGGCCAGCACCACCAGACAGAAATAGTGGAACGGATCCCGGACGAGTACCACCTGGAGGGCATGGGAGATCCTGATCAGACTATGCAAACTTCAGGTCCCAGGCGAGGGAGACGGTTGCGAATGGCTCCCTTGGAGTGGTGGAGGGGAGAACGGGCGCGCTTCGGTCGACCTAATTTGTCCTCTGTCCCGGAGGGTGACGAAGACAGCGACGAAGAGGGCGAGGACAGAGCGGGCGAGGACGAATTTGAGGATCGGCCCGGACGACAACAGTTGCGTCTTCCCGTACCGGTTCTCAAGGAAGTAATTCGGATCCCAAGAGCTCCTGACGAGGGCACCTTTTCGGGGATGCGGATCCGTAAAAAGCGCGGTGCGAAAGGAAAAGGACGGAGCAAGAGTCCAACAAAGAAGGGGTCCAAGCGAAAATTGGATGTGCGGTCCGATTCAGACGATTCAGACGAGGACGATGCTCCCAAGTTTGATGAGCGGGGCTTTACACGGCAGCCGGAAGATGGATGGGACGAGGAGACTGATCAAATGGGTCTCGTGTGGAACGTAGATACGTCGGAAGAGACCACAAGGCGTAAGTTCTTCATCACAGCGTCCTCCAGATAGAACAGAAGTCATGCTGAATCTGCGTCATCTGACACGCGCGTTCAACAGGAATTGCGTGCCAACGGAACGAAGTCAAGACAAGGAAGGTTTTCAATTCTGACTTCAAATTTGAGAAAGTCTTTGGCGTGGACGACTTCATGGCAGCAGGCGTGATCGAGATTCCGATTGGTGGAAGCAAGCCGGTGAAACCAAGCAAGACCAACTCATATGTGAGTATTCTTAAAGCCGCTCAAGATGGAGGCCTTCAGAGACTCATCTCGTTCTGACGATACCGATTTGCAGACCTTCATTGTTACGGAGGGGGCCGTTCGAGTACGCATACATCGCTCAAACTTCGTAATGGGTCCCGGAGGAATGTTCCTCGTCCCAAAGGGTGAGCAGCCGTCCTGTGATTTGGAGACGAGGTCCGCTTCAAGCTGACGGACTTACGTTTTCACAGGCAATACATATTCGATCGAAAACGTGGCCAAACGAGAGTCGCGGCTGTTCTTCGCCCAAGCTCGAGACCCGACACTGGATCCGGAGCAAGCGAGGGGCGCCACTGCGGCTATGATAAACCAGAGCCAGATATCAGATGGAAATCGCTATGCCGCGGCAGGGTCCAGTCCCGAGGGAAGCAAGAGGGCGAGAAGATAGATCCAGCATGCCTTGCCTCTCAAGTTTGGCCCTGTGCTTTGGCATGAACGCTCAATTGCCGCTTAATGCTAGCCCCTTCTTTTCTTTTCATCTCGTAACAGTGTAAACGACATCTCACACACACCGCAGCGCATGTAATGTAAATCAGGCCTTCGACTTGGCGAACAGGAACCGGTGGAAAGGATTTCTTTCTATGTCAGATATATGATGATTTCGCGATCGTTACTTCGATCTGGGCAGGGGAAGTTTGGCTTCCCGCCAGTCTAGGATGCCGTTTTGGACCATTGTGTACATCGCAGATGAAAGCCAGTAGACGAGCAATCCCTGGAGAAGAAGAACAGCAAGGTCATCAGCACTTTCTACACTTTCAAGGTCGAACACAGAGAAGCACTCACTCCAGGCACCTGGCTGGCAATCGGAATGAAAGCAATGGCAGCGACGCGAAGAGTGTTCGTGAAGATGGCGGTGCGTAGAGAGGTGCGCTCCTCCGCGGCAGATTTCGCTGGAGAGACGGCGGCTTTGTCTTCTGAGCTTGCAGGTTTGGGTGCAGGTGTTTCGGATCGCGCAGAACTCTGAGCTTGGGCTGCCTTTGGCCGATAGTCGCGTGTCGCAATTAAGGCTGTTGGTCTTGTGACTGTTCTTGGAGGAAGCGCTTGGCTGTTGCCCGGCGACGACTGGTCGTCAGATGTAGCTTGCTTCGGAATATCATCCTTTAGCTGATCACGATCACGCCTAGAGCGGTACGCATTCAGCTCGGCATTGAGCAGGGTGATCATGCCGAGTGCGATAGGCCCTTGCATGCTCGTGTCCTTTTGCGCCAGCGTGGTCCCGATCCCACCGCCGCTGGCTCCCCCGCCTCGCGGACCCATAATCTGAGCCAGTGTCTCCTCGTTCATGCCCCTGTCTCTCAGAATGCTAGCGGACTGTGCGAATGCATCGAGCTGGGCTTGCTCGGCTGCGCTGGGTCCGGTGAACGACCAGGTCGACCACGGCAAAAGCTCGGCCGCAAACTGCGGGGTGAGGGCTGCTTCGCGAATCAGGTAGGAGAGCGTGATGAAGAGCGGAATCTGGACCGCGAGAGGGACGAGCATTGTGGGAAGCGGGGTGCATCGATGTTTTCGCAGGAGATCACTTAGGGACTTCTTCATCTGCCAGGTGACGACGCGGCACGGGAACAGGAGTTTTCCGATCAGCCACTGGCACAGTGACCTGGTTCCTGCAGAAGAGACTCACCTCAGCCTCGAGCTCAGCCCGAAATTCATCGTAGGACTTGCCGGCACGTCGACACCGAGCCCGAACTTGTAAAGGAATCTCTTTCTTCATCTGTTCCCAGACCGGAACCACCTCCGTGGCCATGCGACGGGTTCTTGCACGTTGCCAGAGGGCGGCAGGTAGCGTGACCGCCGATCGGAGTGAGACTGTGAGCAGCACCAGCGAGCAGGAGACGGGATAGGACGCGAGCGGGCCCGGCAAATATGGCGCCAAAGCCGGTGGGAACGCCTGGAGGGTGGGAAGCAGTGACTGGAAGGCGTCTGTCAAGGCTGAAGAACGGCAAGGTAAGCTTTGTCGGAAAGCAGGACAGGGTGACGTATGAAAGGCTCTAAGACGCTTGGGAGCCCTGACAGACTGCTCTGAGAAGGGTGTGGTCAGCCAAGCTGGTCGTGCCTGTCTCGCAAAGAGGCTGGCTCCTTTCTGGATCATGGTGAACAGCAAGTTGAATTGCGCAGCAGCTTGCTTGTAGCCTGACTGATTGTACATGGCGGAGGAAGGCAAAGGAAGAGTGGAGTGCAGGGTGGGGTGGGACGCAGTTGCGCAAATGATTGCATCGAGTCGTTCAAAGGGTTTGAAGAAGGCAGAAAGAAGGGCTATGTCAGCTTGAATGACCGCGCAATTCGCAGCAAGGAGCGTGAGTAAGTAGGCGACCGGGCAGTGAAAGGAGGAAGGGGGGGAATGGTTCCATCAGAGTAAATCTAGAGAAAATTGTGGGTCCTTCCTACAGCATTGGGCCGCTTAAAGCACCAATGCCAAATCGGAACAGGTCTGTGAAATTTTGTTTCGATCTTTTGGAACGGGCGAAGGTGGGCCAGGGATGCCAAGGACTCGTCCTCAACGTACACTAAGCGCACATCTTTGCAGCTTCTGCTGTGTTGGTGACTATGCGCGCTCGTCTGGCAACCACACCCTCATTGGAGTCAGAGCCTCAGGAGCGACATCGCCCACGAGGCGTCGGAAAGCGTTGAGGTAGCGAGGAGGCAGCACCCGAGAACGTTGTGCAGGAGCAGTGGCATGACTGCAGTAGAATCCTGTGTACTCACGCTATGATGCTGGTTCCAACACCTTGGCTTGCTTGTGGTCTTGGAGGTGAGCGACATGTTGGGTGAGCCAGGAAAAGTCAAAGCTTCTTGACCGCACTTCTTCGCAGCTCTTCTCGGCTCGAGAAGAGAAGCTGCGGATTCTCGATCCGGCCGAGAGAGTGAGTCGTCTCGGCCGAGACATGAAGTGGGCAGTGTTGTGTCCCTGCCTCCACCATTGCGTTGCATGGCAGGCAAGCGCGACCGACCGCGTTTGTGGTTGGTATTGCAGCTCATCATTTGATCCCAACAGCAGCTCGTTCGTTGTGTGAGCGAGGTGAACTGCTGACTCATCTCTGCCTCTTTGTGCTCAGCGCCGGACACCGTCTCCGTCTGGCAGATGATGCGCGCGGACCAAACCGACTCGAATGGCACCTCGGCAGCTCCCTTGCTGCACCCCAATGCCGCCTACGCGACCGAGGTTCTGGGCCCGCCGCCCCGGTTACCCCTCGATCCATACTATCCACCTCTGGCGACGTCGTACACAGGTCTTCCACCCCCGGGGACGCAGCCGGGTAGCTCCAAGGCTGGTATCGCGCAAGCTTCTTCAGCTTCTTCCGCGGCAAACGCAGCCAATTCTAGACCGACCAATGAGTCGGCAACGGCACCTTCAGCAGCTCCAGCTCCAAATTCGGCAAACAGCATTCAAAACGCGACGGGCGCCGGCTCGTCGTCATCTCGCTCCAAGAGACCAGTTTTCACCATCAACCAAGGCTCTGACATCGGTCATGGTGCTGGCCCCGCGGTCCTGCCGAGTGCTGTAGCGCACACCCTTGCGGCCGTCACCGAAAAGAAGAGGACCAAAAAATCACAAAAGTCATTGTGAGTATGAAAAAGTTCTCCCACTTGGTCTCGCGCCTCTGAGGTGACGTGATGAGCTTCAGGTCATGGATACTGATGCTGCCGTGTCGATCTGGCCCAACAATCTACTCAGGGCATCTTCCACTGCTCCCCGCACCACGCGCGCTCGATCATTGGCCGAATCAGCATCAGCATCTCCCTCACCGTCTATGCTCACCATCGGCATCCCGGCGGTTGACTCAGAAGCGGGGGCTGAAGCATCGACATCTGTAGAGCTGGACACGGCCAACTTGCCTCCGACTGGCAAGGGTGCTGTGCTTGGCATCGATCTTGGCGGTGTTGACGTTGCAAGCGATTCCGAGTCGATACGAGACTCGCCCGCACCCTTTCCGACTGAGACATCTGCCTCTAACGCTGCTGCTCCTGAGGCCAAGCGTCGAAGAATTACTGCTAGGCTTTCTAAGACCTCCACGCGTACATCCTCACCTGCCCAAGCGCCGCCGCAGGTGCCGAGATCGGTTCATGATATTCGAGAGGCGGCGACGCAGAAGGACGCCACGATCGCTGACGATTTAGCAGCAATCTTGGGTGCTCGTCGGAATGACGCTGCCTCCAAGCCATCCACCGGGACGGAAAAAGGAGTGCAAGCTGATTCGACAAGGGAGCCCAGCAGCTCTGGGTCCCAAGCTGCTGGTCCTGACGCGTCATCCATGGGCTCACCCGCACCGTCGACTTCCATTCCGTCCTCGCAGGATGCCGCCACTGCCTTCGCGAATGGACCATCTTCCACTGCGCCCGCACCGTCTAGCAGCGCTGGTAGCACACCTCTGAAGCGACCGAGGATCACGGTAAAGCGCAGCGGGCAGGCTGCGCCACCCCTAAATGCGTTGGGATCATCATTAACACCAGCTTCTGCATCTACGTCTGCATCCTCGTCGGGCTCATCTATTGCCGGCATTATCACATTAGCCGAGAGCAGCTCGGAATCCACCTCATTACCATCCGGAGAAATGGAAGGTCTGGCTACGGCCAACGCAACTGTCTCGAACTCGAGAAGCGTAAAAACCTCCGCAGCGGCTGCGCGTGGCCAAACACCTCCAGTACGAGCAGAATCTCCAGCCAGCCTTGCAACTACGAGAACGCGTCGCAGCGCGGGTGCACCCACTTTCGCGCCCACGCTTATCGGGCCATCAAACAGAGTTTTAAGCACTCTCAATACTGAAATGACAGGCGCGTCGTCGCCTTTAAGGGCGAGTGGCAGTCAAGGTGACCCTGCTCGTGCCTCGACACCAGTCAACATGATCTCCACAGGGGCTGCCGCGGGTGTTGGTCCCATGGCTTATCCCACCATCGTAGCTGCTGCTGCGGCCGCCGGTCACATGGGCGGCTCTCCTCAGAAGGGTCCGGAGACAATCGGGATGGGTATGACAGCCAATGGAACCCTAGCGAGAGCGCCAGCTGCCGAGTTTGCAGCCGCTGCAGCTGCTGGGGGTCACATCTCAGGTGTGCATACTCCGACGGCTCTGATCAGCCTGAAAAATGTTGCAGCTGCTGCTCCCGGGGAGAAGCAGGTACGTGTCTCCTACATTCCCTGCTCGATTACCACAAGTGCTGAATCACGAGACTTATCTGTCACCAAACACTCAGACCAACCAAGATTTCTGCGACGCGTGCAAGGGTCACGGCCGTTTCCTTTGTTGTGACGGCTGTGTACGCTCGTTCCACTTTTTGTGCATAAGCCCGCCCCTTGACATCGACGACGTTGTTGGTACGGACGATGCATGGTACTGTAACATCTGCAGAAACGCGAAGGTAGGTCACGCCTCTGTTTCTATCTTCGTGGCGGGTCGACACTGATCCTCTCTTGATTCGACCATCTCATGGCAGCCCGCGGGAAAAGAGCCCAAAGGCATCTTCCCCCGCCTCGTCAGGGCTCTTGAACAGACCAACCCCGTACAATACGAACTTCCGCCTGAAATTCGGAACTACTTCCGCGGCGTTGGCACAGGCCTTGACGGCTCGTATCTGAACTTGGGCATGATCAAGCCTCTTCGAGTCAACAAGCAAGGACTCATCGAGGATCGTGATCCATACAAGCTCAAGGACAAGAACGGCAAGGCGGTGCTGTGTTTCCATTGTGGCGGCTCGGCCTTGCCATTGGTTCCTCATTCGGGTGATTTGATGAAAGCGTCTCTGGCGAAGCGCTACCCAAACAGCCCTCCCTACGGCGCCCTGATTCTAACTCCCGACGGCACCTGGCGGAGCATCTTAAGCTGCGACTTCTGCTCAGCCCACTGGCATCTGGACTGCGTGACACCGCCATTGGCAATCATGCCAAATATGACGAGGAAGTGGATGTGTCCCAATCACGCCGAGCACTCAATGGTATGTGCTCGAAATGGCTGCGGAGACTCAGGGTGTGGAACTAACATGGCTTGGAACTGGCTGCATGCTTCGCTTATGCGTCCTGCAGCCGAGATATCGGGTGCCAAAATCATCTACAGCCATCCAGCCATATGCTTTGCCGCTTCCCAATCCATCAAATGTCGGCAACGAACCGGGGAAGTTGTATCGGATACGAATGCGCAACAATGGCGACGTAGACATCATCCCGGATCCCACTGATAGCTTCTTCAACCAGGACGGAACGTCGATGCGGGCGAATTCAGCAGGCTGGGAAGAGTTGGCAATTGGGGGCGTGAACCCCAACGGGACTGGACAGCGATTTCGGTACCGCATCCCAGAGAAGGTGGTCAGGCTGGATTTTTGGAATCGTGTGCGGTCGAATGTCGAGCCTGTGGCTGTCCGTTTCGGCAAACCTACTCGGTGAGATTTCTGCTTGAATGAATCGGCATACACTCCCCTTCATCGACGCTGACCCGCACGTTGGCACTGTGTACAGGGAGACCAATCCGGTCCTCGCTCTCGACGACCTGGCTGAGGTAGCCACCGAGAGATTAAAGAAGGAGCGGCTCCTCTCTTGTGTCAAAAGTTCTGGCACCGAGGAAGACAAACAAACCGTCGAGCTGGTCGCTAAGGTGTTCGGTGTAAGTCTTTAAAGGTCGGTATGCTCCGTAGAAGATGAATTTTCTGACCCCCTTGGGTCGTCCTTCACCACCTTCCACACGTCTCACTTAACAGGACATGGGCAACAAGGCTATCGACCATCCACCCGCGAAAGACCAAAGGGAATTCGAGGAGGCAGTCGAACGTGCTCGTGTGCATGGCATCGTTGGGATGGAGGGCAGTATTCTGCTGTCCAAGATAGCGGATGCTCCAACGGTCTCCGACAGGACCACAGTTGCCGAGGTCGATGATCAGAGAATAACTCCAGCCAGTGGCCAGGAGTCCTCGCCTGTCACCGTACAAATCCAACATGATGTCGCAGGCCCTAAGCAGTCCGATAGCGAAACGACGCTGCCCGTCTCAAATGTTGCGATGGATGTCCACCCACAACGTACAGACTTCGATCCCACGCGTTTGGCGGCACCTCTCCCCCTGACACTCGGCACCCTCATGTCCAACAATGCAGGGGCAGGAGCGAGCAAAAAACAAGCCGACGATGATGCAGCTAGCGAAATCTCGTCCCTCTCGTCATTGCTCAGCGACTTGTCTTCGACCGACGTTGACTTGAGACACGGATCAGCTGCTGGTCGACGCTTTGAGCCACGCAGCAGCGGTGGCCGCAGTGGCGGCCTGTTGGAGTCGCACGGGCTGAAGGAGGCTGACCTGGAGCGACTGTTGGCCATTGACGGGTTGATCAAAGTGAAGGGAGAGGCTGCCCTTCTGGAGTTTCTGTTGGATCGCGGGCCGTCACAGACGCGGCCGTCCGAGTCCTCACGCCCCATCGACGAAGGAAAACACAAGCAACCATGACCCTGTGTCTCGACGAACCGAATTCATACTTGCACAACTTCAAGAACCATACATTCCTCCTCAACTGGCTTCGTTGGACACCTAAACCTCTTTTCATCTCGGTGTATCATCCGTTCGCAATCCCACGGCTTGTCCCTGTTCTGGTAGGTTTCTTGTCCTTCCATACACCTCGCAAGTTTCGTATGTCATCATCATCCGTCATCCCTCGCAATGCTCATCACGAATCCCCTCGTCGGCCTCTCAAAGGATCTCGCGCCCCGGGTCTGGTAGACGCTTATACTTGCTGGGATCTGTTGGTGCTATTTCTCTTCAACGACACAAGTACAAGAGGAAGCAAGATGGGTCTGCTTTGGACTGTGAGGGAAATGTAAGAGTCTTTGATAAAGGATATGAGTCACTGAGAGAGAGCCCGCTGGCTCGGGAATCGTTCAGGTACCCGACTTGGAAGGCGAACTTGTGAAGATCGATGAGCGACTACTGCATCAAATGAGCAGACACTTGCAGGTCGGGGAAAGATGAAAAGAGTGGTGGGTTGCTGAGCATTCTGCCGGAGCCGATTATATAAGGTCTTGCTTAAGGCTGCTCCACCTTCGTGGCTGTCGCAGCAAGGCCCGGTGTGGGAACACCTCCCGTGTCGTCCTCTGGCGGAGGCGGTGGAGCAGAGACGCCTCCGTCGCCTGTTCGTCGCAATCGATGCTTCTCGAGGAATTCGTCAGCTTCATTTGAAGATGCGAATGGACGAGGTCCAAGCAAGTTGCGAATCTCTTCGCGAGTGATGACTTCCTTCTCCAGGAGAACCTTGGCAACCTGTGAAATGCGGACCAAAGCCAAAGAACAACAAGTGAATCAGCACTTGACCGATGTTGACCAGCATGGGATGGATACGGACCTTTTCTACGTCTTCTCGGTGCTCAGTGAGCAGAGTCTTCACGTTCTCGTAGGCCTCAACTGCGAGTGCACGAACGGCCTTGTCGATCTGTGGTGTCATCGCACGTGAGCATCTGGAAACGACTTTCGACCGTCAGGACTGGGAGGACACTTACCTTCTCACCAGTAGCCTCAGAGAAAGGCTTCTGGAAGCCTTGCTCGTCTGAATGATAGCTCAGTGGCCCGATCTCCTTGTCCATACCAAAGGCAGAAATCATGCTCGAAGCGATTCTCTGCACTTTTTGTAAGTCGTCGGAGGCGCCATTGGTTATCTCGCCGAAGAATATCTCCTCCGCTGCGCGTCCTGCAAGGGTCATTTGCATACGCTCGATGAGGGCGGTGCGAGACATCAAGTAGAGTTCTCGAGGATTGTACTGAGCAAATCCAAGGGCTTTGCCGCGGGGGATGATGGACACTTTGAGCAGAGGGTCGACGTGCTCCAGGAACCAGCCGGCCGTGGCGTGTCCGGCCTCGTGATAGCTAGAAGATTGAAGTTGAAGTCTTTGTGAGCACGACAACCGCGCATACATGCACGTGCGCACACGATACTCACGCGACAGTCTTCTTCTCGATTGCGTTGAGGACGCGCGACTTGCGCTCAAGCCCGGCCAGAACCCTGTCAATGGCCATCTCAAAGTGCTCCTCGGCAACGTTCGGCGCGTTCTTGCGGGCAGCTATTAAGGCGGCCTCGTTGACAACGTTGGAGATATCGGCCCCCGAGAAACCGGATGTGAGGATGCTGAGCTTCTCAGCGAGATGGTCGATGTTCAGGTCATCAGCGAGCTTGATGGGGCCTAGATGAACCTTGAAGATCTCCTTGCGCCCGCTGACATCTGGTCTGTCGATGGCAATGTGACGATCGAAACGACCTGGTCGGAGCAAAGCCGGGTCTAGGACATCGGGTCGATTGGTACCGGCAAGGACAACTACGTGTTGGTCGGTGGCGAAGCCGTCCATCTGGACGAGGAGCTCGTTCAGGGTCGATTCACGCTCGTCGTTGCCTCCAAAGCTGCCGGACTTTCCGCGCGACTTTCCAATGGCATCGATTTCGTCGACAAAGATGATGCACGGGGCGTGCTTCTTGGCCATGGCGAACATGTCCCTTACTCTGGATGGACCCACACCAACAAACTATGGGCACGCAAAGGATCAGCACGCAGATACATACCTGGAACCCAGCACCGAAAGAAGACCCACCATTTCCACAAACTCGGAGCCAGAAACGCTCAAGAACGGAACAGCGGCTTCTCCGGCAGTGGCTTTGGCAAGGAGTGTTTTACCGGTACCGGGTGGCCCACTCAAGATGGCTCCACGAGGGATCTTCGCGCCGAGCTTGGTGTACTTCTCCGGATTCTTGAGGAACTGGACAAACTCCATAATCTCCTCCTTGGCTTCGTCCATGCCTGCGACATCGGAAAACTTGGTCTTGACGTCAGATTCCTGGTTGAACATCTTGGCTCTGCTCTTGCCAATGCCAAAGATGCCGCCACCTGCACCGGAGCCACCGGAGCCCATGCCGCCAGCGGCGCGGCGGGTCATCCAGAGGAGGAAGCCGGCGAGGAGGATGGTGGGGGCAAAGTGAAGGAGGGTGGAGGCGGTTGAAATCTCCTCGTGGTAGGCGACGGGGATGCGCTCGTGCGAAGGAATGCCGAGTTCGCGTTGTGCATCATCCAATCTGCGCTCAAAGGCCTCGACCGATCCAACACTGAACCAGAAGACGCTGTTGCCTGAGGTGGGACCCATGCCGCCACCAGAGCCGGAAGAAGAGGTCGGGGCAACTGCGTTGGGCAGGAGGTATACCTTAACCTTGTTTCGATTGACGACAACTAGGCGATCTACGAGACCGCGGTCGAGGAAGTTTGTTCTGAACTCTTGCCACGTGATTTCACGAGTCGGGGTGGATGGGGAGGTGAGCCGATAGACCACATAGGTGGAGATGAGAGTGACGATTATGGTGTTGATGTTGCTATTCTGGCTTCCGCCTGATCCTCCGGGGCCTCCACCAAGCGAGAATGGGTTGTTGTTGGACTCTGACGACTTCTTCTTGCTGTCCTTGCTGTCCTTGTTCTCGCTCGTCTGCTCCTTCTTGTTGGAAGACGACGATGAGGAAGAGGAGCCGAAGAGTGTGCCCAGGTTGTTCTGCTTCATGCTCTTGTCGAGGGCCTCTTTGAAGGAGGAGGAGGAGGACTCCTGCTTCTTCTGCGGCTCTGCCTTGTTGTCCTTGCCCTCATTATCCTTCTTCGCAGGCGGCTTTGCTTCCGTCGCATAGAGCCTTCTCTGCTGCGTGAATGCTGTGCTTCTTCGTAATCTCTGCGATGTTGATCTCTGCGATGTTGCCGATGCTGATGACGAGGCTATTCTGGAGAGCAACAGGCGAGATGTCGATGTCGATGGAGCTGCAGCGGCCGCGGCTACGGCAGTGACCGAGGAAGAGGACGACGAAGCAAGAGCGCGCAGCATGGTTGCTCGGGCTGGAAATCCTGGTGGGGGCGTGGCCAGAACGAGAAGTTGATGGTGGTCGACAGTAAAGAGGAAGCCCACGTAATTCCTCATCAAGAAGCAAACCAAGCACAGAGCATACAGCAGGTGAGTTGCTCAGCTCAGCTGTCAGACCCCCTGAAGCAGTCTCACGTGCTAGAGTCTCGGAGTCTCACATTTCAAAGCCACGTGATCTGCCCCAACACGGTCGGCCAAGGTCTCCGCCGTCGCGAACGCATCGAGAATTACAGCAGCGCGCGACTCGATCCATCCAACACGACACGCGTAGAAGGAGGAGGGACGACGACGACGACGACGACAAGAGGAAAGAGACGGAGCGAAGCAGACGAAGACGATGGCCTCGACTCCTGCATCGGGCGCCGCGCCGCCCGCTGCTGGATCTGGAGCCGCAGCAGCATCAGCAGCAGGAGGAACAGCAGCAGCATCTGCCTCAGAGGAGGTTTCCCTCTCCCTCCCTCCCAATACCGATCCCGCAACCACGCTGGCCAACCTCCAACACACCATCCTCCGTCTCAATCATCAATGGCAGCATGTCGCACAACAGCCAGACTCGCCTGCCAAACAGGCGTCCCAAGCAAACCTCGCCATGCAGCTCAAGAAGCTCCAGATCCTCAGAACACAGACCCTCACCGCCTTGAACCAATCCTCTGCCGCAACCCAACCAGCAAATAAGGAGTCCTTCGTCCAGATGGTCCGATCTTTTCACTCCCAGCGCTCATCCTCACTCCCCGCCAATGCATCGATGGTCTTCTATGCTCCGTCTTCCTCCCAGTCAGACCCAGTCGGAGTCGACGCCCAATCCCTCTTCCAGGCCGTGCTTTCTTCTGGCGGCTCTGCACGAATATCATCGACCCCCCGCGGCTGGGACTTCCTCGCCAGCAGCAAGTTCAACATCGCCGTCCATCCACCGCTACCGACGTCCCCAGAACAGGCTCAGCTACAACATCAGCAGCAGCTCTCCCAACAGCTACCTCCCCTCAAAGACAAGAACGGGAACCAGGTCGAAGTAGAGCTCGCCGGTCAAGAGGCAGGCTCAGCTCCAGCTCCTCACCCCCATCTCGTCAGCGCCGAACACGTGGGTCAGCGCCTCAAAGAATGGTACAGCAGCAGACTGGGCGGATTTGAAGAGATGTGGATGATCAGCATGAGTAAACGACAGCAACAACAACAGCAGCAGCAACAACAGCAGCAGCACCTTCAGCAGTTACAGCAACAGCAACTACAGCAGCAGCAGCAGCAGCAGCAGCAAAGGAACGCTGTCAACGGCCAAAGCGATCCTTCGTCTTCTAATGTTCCACCAAATCAGACGACAGACAGCGCTAGTCTTGCGTCCAAGATGGCAGCCATCCAGTCAGCACTCGCGCAAGGTACCATCACGTCCGACGAAGCTCGCAAACAAGCAACTGCAGCTCATGCCGAATTCCGGAAGACCGACAGTATCATCTCAAACAACGGTGACGCAGCTGCGCAAGGGTCCGCACAAGATGCTCCAACCGCATCAGGTTCAGGTCCCGATGCCGGAGGGGAGGAGCGCAAACGCAAGCGCAGGAAGACTGACGCGTCTGGTAAGCTCATTACTCATTCGACTGACCATTCCGCCTACATTTGAGTTCACACTGACCATACTTACATCCATCTCAGGTACAGGCGATGAAGTTTTGGCTGCTTCCAACACATCGTTGCCAGACGCATCCGCGCCAACATCCCTTCCGCTTCCCAACGGAACGCCGCAAACACAGGCAAACTCTCTACAATCCCTCATTGCTGCAGCTCCACAGCCCTTCACAACAGCGTTACCACCGAACGTGACAGCACAATCGCAAACTCCAGTTCTTCCTCCGCAACATCCGAATCAAGCGCAGGTTCGCCAGGCCATGGCTTTCCTCACTCATCTCAACACTGTTGCTCCCAACCCGGCCATGCGCACCCCTGAGCAGAACCAGCAGTACCTCGTTGCCAGCGCCATGGTCAGAGCTGCGCACGTGCACTTCTTACAATCACAGCAAAATCAACGGGTCAACACCGAGAAGGCAGGAGAGCAAGGCGCGGGAAAGGCAGCTGGGGAGAGCGGCTCAGGGGCATCGCAGCTTGGCGCCGGGGACTCTGTCCAAAATGCGCAGGGCAGCAATAATGCAGTTGCTGCAAATACATCCCAGCAGCCAGAAATGTCGTCCGCAGCTAAGGACGCCGCATCAGGTGCAACCCCGGCCACTCTTCCGAACGCGTCCTCATCTACAGCTCCTTCGACGGGGCCATTAGGAGCTCCAAGCACCTCAAATCCTTCCGGATCCACCATCCTTTCTGTTCCGGTCAAGGGATCTGGCGCGTCCGCCCCCACTGCTCCGACCCGGTACCGCATAGAGTACATGCCCATCCGGAGAGAGCTCAAGAGTGCCGGAGGATGGGACCTAGACATGGTGCATGAATTCGTGGCTCCCATCTTGGATGGTCGAGGGAAGATACCAAGAGGTATCCACGATCTTGGTATGTCTCGACGGCCCTCAGATCCTGTCCAACCTCTCTACTCACGATAAACTTGCCTTTCTCTGCGCACACTGGTTGTGCTCACAGGCGCCGTGGACATCACTGAGCTCACTCTCTCGTTGCGGTCGAGGCTTCAAACCGAAGTCACGTACGCACTCAATACCTTGCAGATCCTCAGCTCCGGCCAGGGATTTGTGCCTCCTCGGCATATGTATCATCCTCACCACCCTCCTCCAGATTTCGAGCTGGATCTCGCCGCATGCGGGTCGCTGGTTGACGAGCTGCTGGAACTGTTGGAAGAAACGATTTGGATGTCGATCCCCTCAGATGAAGACGTTGGCGAGACGGGACTTGTCGGAGAGGATGCGGCGGGCCAATCCTCCTCGATTCCCAACGGCAATTCATCGGCACACACTGACTATCGATCTCAGTCGAACAGTTTTCAGAATCGAGCCGCCAGGAGGCCTAGCGCTAAACGTGGTGTTCCAGATCTGTCCAGACAAGAGGAGGAGGTGGACGATGGAAAGATCCTGGCCTCCATCATCGAGGGCGGACCAGAGGCTGCGGCCAAAAACATCCCTGCGTTGTGCTCGCACGCCGACTGGATCGAAGCTGCGAGGGAACATGAGTTTGCGATGCGGGAATGGAAGCGAAGAAGGCGGCCTCTGCGCTCCGATGCCGCAAGCATTCACCCGACGGAGGACCAGCGACGATTCCTCGATCTGCTTGCTGAAGATCGTATCCAGCACGAGCACGATCCCCGGAACGGTGTATCGCGCCTCCCGAATGGCACGGTTGTGCCGAGCGACGTCGAAATTGCGGACACCAGCGACAGCGCCTGTCCCGACAGGAGCGAGATATCTACCGAATTGATCTGGGAGGCTCGCGCTCAGAGGGCAGTCAACCTCACCTTCATCATCCTCAATATCCTACAGAACTTTTCGATGATGCCTTGCAACCATCAATATTTGGGTCGTCACCCCACCTTCCTGGATCGGATTGCACACATCGGCACGGTCGACGAACAACGCATGCGGGCTTGGAAAGAAGCCAGGGGGCGGCGGACGAATCAGCAATCACCTACTACCAGACGGGACTCAGCACCAGAGCCTGAGGTCAATGGGCAAGTGAAGCAGAACCAAGAAAGCGAGCCTGAGTCCGATCATCACACCAGTGCAGCTGATCCTAAAGACAATCAGAATTGTACGGAGCTGGTCCTCATTCCGGAGCGAACGGCAGACCTCGAGGAGTCGAACAGCCACCCGAACAGGGACAACCAGCGCGATGGGCCTCGCACAAGCGACGACTGGTGGAGTGGACAGCAAGAAACGATGTACACACCGGCTGAACTACTCCGTCTCCGTAAGGAGGTGCTCTACATCATCACGAACATAATCTCCTCTCACGACCAACCACACCCGATTCTTCTACAACGGCGACCTTCGACCATTAGGTTCCTCTTCGACGTTATGGAGCTGTTCATTGCCGATGCGACCCACTTCGAGGGGGTTGCGCTTGCGCAAACGGAGCCAAACTTAGGACCAATCGATGCTAGCGCAGTCCATCTCGTTGTCCAGATCGGCGTACCCGAAGCCATTGCCGTTGCAGCCGCTCGATCTTCCAGACGTGTCCCCCAGTTCTGCGACTTTGCGTTAGAAGCATTCAGCCGCATCGTCCAGCCTGATCAACATCGCGAGCTCATCGGCAGGCACGTTCCCGGTTACAAGTTGGTCCGTCTCGGTCTCGCCCTCGTCAACATGTTGCCCGTGTCCGAGCTCGACCTGGGCGCGCTGCAAGCCGAGGCCCGCCTGGCTTACACGGAGCGACTCATGTTGTGCTTGTACAACCTCGCGTGTGCCAGCCCACGAGAAGTGAAGAGGGCTTGGTTGGCCGCACAACCGGGAACGGTTTCCATCCTGTGGAGATTAATCAGGCGCCTGGTCGGTACATTCTCGTCGTTCCAGGCGAACCCCTTCAACGTTCTCATCGGACGGATCGTCGAGACCTTGATGGCTCTAAGCGACGTCGATGATCGCTTCGGTGCGGCCGCGATCTTGGGCATGACTGGAATCTCGACCCAGAGCGGCGGAGGCGGATTCGGTGGCGACTTCACCTTCCCCGGACCCAACGGCAAACGAGGCCTTCAGCTTGCGTCCTCCTCTACAATCATGGACGAGACTGACCCAGCTTCCATCCTGTCGATGAGTGACCCTGCGGCGGTGGCGACAGCCTTAGCCAAAGCGTCGAGCGCAGCAGAACGCGCGAACAAGCTGGCGAATACTAGGCTTCTGCGGCGCGATCGTGAAGGTCCGATTCTACTCGGTCACGACGAGGAAGTGGCGGCCATCTGCTCAACGCCAGGCATGGAAGAGTGGATCATCACCAACTTGCTGCTCATGGCGGGTTCAGGGTAGTCGCTGTCAGCTCTCGCGTCTGTACTTGATACTTCTGTCATTGCAATACCAGTCTGCGCGCTTATCAGTCGCGCACGGTGGATACACTTTCGGCAAAAGCCACAGGCGTTGCCGTCTGTAGTTCAAAAGTGCTTATCGGCCTTGTTCATTGAGCGAGCCTCCTTCATTGTGCTGATCTTTGCTGCTACATGGGACGCTTCGACCTTACCTGACTTTCCGTCTCGGCTTTTGCTGTCGGGTCCAAGCTCACGCTCTCATGGAATACATGTCTGCCAGATCCACTTGTTGGTAAGTCGTCACGGGCATAGTGACCGTGTGAGAAGTCGAAGCAGAAGCGGTCTTCGGCTGTGCTCTCCTACACACGAGACACCCTCGACTCCTCCCTCTTTCTGATCCTCCTCTGCCCTGATCTGCTCTTTTTTAATCCGAAGATAGAGGAGATGGTTGTAAAAAGCGAAGATGCTTAGTGAGGAAGGAACAGATTGGAGGGTCAGGGTTAGGGTTAGGGTTAGGGTTTAGGGTTAGGGTTAGGGTTAGGGTTAGGGTTAGGGTTAGGGTTAGGGTTAG
>LAXH01000043.1:0-97106 GCA_001006505.1 Tilletia horrida
TTTTTTTTTTGTAACCAATATTTTAAATGCTGTCCAATACGGCGCGCAATAGATGCTCGCTATCGGTGACGATGTGCACGAGCAGCGAGCGCTGTGGAGGAGCCCGATCTTAGCTTGGACCCTTTTGCAAGGTTTATTATTTATGGAGTTCTCATTTAGATTAGGAACAGGCTAAGAACGGATGATATGAACCCGTCTTGGAATCAACAAGGTGACATTAGAGGGAGTGCGACGTGATCCTGGGGCATACACAGCGGCTTGTGCGCCAAGAAGGGAGGTCAGAGCAGACGGTTCTCCAGTCTCCGCTCGTTCTTGAGGGAAAGCAGCTGCTCCAAGATCTTGTCCAAAGGCACCGTCTCCGCCTGCTTGCCCTTCTTACCCGCCAGCGCAACATCCTCCTTGCTCAGGCCTTGCTCCTCCGCGTCCTTGATCGCCAACACGACTGCATCTCGATTTCTCACATTGACCGAGCGCTGGGTGGCCTCCTCGACACCGACGACTAGGATAAAGTTGTACTGCGCCTTCTCGGCTGACAGGATTTTCTTGGGCAGCGTGTTCTCGGAAAGGTCGACGTCGGTGAAGAGTCCCGCAGACTTGAGCTTCGAGCGCACCTCCTCAGCATAGTCGTAGACAGCCTTGGTGACGGGGATGATAATGACCTGGCGTGGGGACAGCCAGAAGGGCCTGACGAAAAGGAAACACAGCACAAATTATCAGTCAGCATGGGTCACAGTGTTCCTTGTATGCTGACAATCTTACCATTTGCCTGCAAAGTGCTCCGTGAGGATACCAATGAATCGCTCCAGCGAGCCCAGAATGGCACGGTGAAGCATGACAGGTCGTTCAAAGTTCGAAGTCGGCTGAGTACCTTGGGCTGCTCCCTCCGCCTTCTTGCTCTCACCCTTGCCCTCCACCTTGAGCCCAGCAGACTCTGCGCCCGTACCTGCAGCGGCAGCAGCAGCACCTTGTGACGCATTACGGAACTCGAGCTTAAATCGCTGGGGTAGTTGGAAGTCGAGCTGTAGTGTGGCGCACTGGAAGGAACGACGCATCGCGTCTTTGATGGTAAAGTCAATCTTGGGACCGTAGAAGGCACCGTCACCAGGGTTCAGATCCCATTCGCCAGGCATGAACTTCTCCAATGCAGCCGTCAGACGCTGGAAATGAGAGCGAGGGCCATGATCAGTCGATTGCTGATGAGTGCGCCATCAAGGCAGATCATCTGTCTGCACTCACCCGCTCGGCCTCGTTCCAAGTCTCAATATCGCCCACGTAGTTGTCTGGCCGGGTGGAAAGTCCCAGGCGGAAGGTGAAGCCGAATTTGCTATAGACCTCCTTGAGCATGTTGAAAACACCCGTGCACTCGTCCTCAATCTGAGCAAGGGAAGCACGGGATCAGTGTCTGCTGTGCTCAGAGAGACCAGAACGGGATAAAGCCCGAGCATAGAGACTTCAAACCTACCTGACTGGCCATGCAGAAGATGTGCGCATCATCTTGGACAAATCTCCTGACTCGAGTGAGACCACTGAGGGCTCCGCTCGCCTCATTGCGGTGGATGACACCAAACTCGGCGTACCGCATGGGCAAGTCGCGGTACGATCGGTCACGCGACGCGAACATGAGACAGTGACCGGGGCAGTTCATGGGCTTGAGGGCAAACGTGTCCTTGTCGACGCCGAGCGAGAACATGTCCTCGCGGTAATTGGCCCAATGGCCCGAAGTTTCCCAGAGCTTCTGGTTGTACATGTTGGGCGAGATGACCTCGGTGTAGTCGCGGGTGAGATACTCGGACCGAATGTATTCCATAAGGGTGTTGTATATGCGCGCGCCGTGGGGCAAGAAGAAGCATGATCCTGGACTGAGTTCGTGGAAGAAGAAGAGTTCTTGATCCTTTCCGATTTTGCGGTGATCGCGCTTCTCAGCCTCGGCCAGGAATCGCTTGTGCTCTTCGAGTTGCTTCTTGTCGGGGAAACTGATACCGTAGATGCGCTGGAGGGAGTCTTCGTTCTGGTCTCCGAGGAAGTATGAGGCCGAGTTCTTCAGGATGGACATGGCCTTGATTCTGCCAGTGTTGGGAATGTGGGGACCAACGCAGAGATCGATCATGGGTCCGCAGCGGTACACAGTGGTGGAGGTGCCATCGGGGACCTTGGTAGAGATAAAGTGCCGCTTGTACTTGTTGTAGACGAACATCTCGAGGAGCTGTTCCTTGGTGAGGACAAGACGCTCAAACTTTTGCTTCTCCTTGATGGCAGAGCCGATGATTGACTCCAGCGCAGAGTAGTCTTCCTGACGAACGGTGCGGTCCGGGGAAAGACCCATGCCCATCTCGTAGAAGAAGCCGTCCTCGGTGGGGGGACCACTGCAGAGATGACAACCGTAGTGACGTTCGGCAGCCTCGCCAAGGACGTGCGCGGAGGAGTGCCAGAAGACTCGCTTTCCTTCCGGGGTGTCAAAGTCGAAGAGTGCGAGCGTAGAGTCGCCCTCGAAGGGCCGTTCGAGATCCCAAAGGTTGTCGTTGACCTTTGCGATGCAGATCCGCTCAGCGAGGGATTTGGAGATGGAGCGCGCAATGTCCATAGGTGAGGTCTGCCATGCAACACCGTCTCGGACAGAGCCGTCGGGCATGGTGATCTTGATGGGAGTGTTGAGCTTGGCTTGGGAGGCGGCATATTCGTCCTGCTCTGCCTTCAGCTTCTCGAACATGGCGATGCGGTGGTCGAAGAAGTCAGGGACGGGGTTCAGCTCGAGCTGGGCCTTGCCCGAGGCAGCAGCTGACGCGCCTTTGGCTTGCTTGGGCTGTTTTGGCTGTTTGGGTTCCTTCTTCTTTGCATCTTGCGGTTGTTGCTGTTGGATCTGCTCGGGAGTGTCGATCGATGCCGCCGCGACGGCGTCCGTGATGTTTGCTACGTCGCGAGGCTCAGCAGTGGAGGATACGGGATGAGCCATGGTGGTGATGGGTGATGATGGGTGATGAAGGTCGTGGACGAGGGAAGTGAGGGATGAAGGTGAGCGCTGACTCCCGGCCAGTCTGTGGATGACTCGTTGTTGGTTGCTAGCAAGCGTTGGCCCCAGCTTTCTTCCTGGCCCGCCAGGATCAAAGGGAAGCTTGGAGAAAGCAAATCAACACCCGCTTCTCTCGGCCGAGTCATGCGCCACAAGCCAAAAGCGAGCTCTAAAATTTTGTGGTGGACCCGCTCGCAAAAAGGCTCCGAGCCAAAGCCAAGTTGGAAGAAGTCATGGCTGTTCGCGACATTCGAGAACCTGCTTCTTCCTTCGTGCCTGCACACGACACAACACGGCGCAACAGCTTATCACAGTCAGGCTTGCCGACATGCCTTCGTTCAGCTGCTACGCGTGTGGCGACACGGTAAGCTTACTCCTCATGCACGCTCTCTTGACCCTCGCCGATCCTGACGGCTTCCTCAACCATTGCAGATCAAGAAGCCCAAGCTCGAGCAGGTAATGACCGACCTCTCTCAACACGAGGCCTCACTATCAGGCGCAGATGTACTGACCCACTCCTCTTGCATTCTCTGGTATGTACTAGCACTTCTACCGATGCCACGCTCCAGTCTCCTGCTTGGACTGCTCGGTAACCTTCAACAACCCGGCAGAGTTCAAGGGTCATACTTCCTGCATCTCCGAAGCAGAGAGATACGAGCGCAGCGTCTACAAAGCTCCAAAGAAGAAGCAGCCCCAGCAACAACAACAACAACAACAACAACAGCAGCAGACATCTGCTGCACAGTCATATCCGACCACCAATCCTGAATCTTCCATTGCTGTGAACGGGACCGGTAAGAAGGACAAGAAGAGAAAGCGATCTGAAGCGGAGAACGAATCCAGCGAAGGGCCATCTGCTGCCCAGCTCAACGAGGCCAGCAGCGTGGATGTCGCAGCAGCTCAAAGCGGCGACAAGAAGAAGAAGGAGAAGAAGAAAAAGGAGAAGAAAGACGCTTCTGCTGAACAAGAGGGCGACACTGAATCACAGACGAAGAAACACAAGAACAAAAAGCCGAAGAAGGACGATCAGGACGTCGAACCTCCGGCCACTGCTCAGGATCCTCCGTCCATAGGCGATCACGGCGTTGCCTCTCACGACGATGCGGCAGCAAAGAAGGAGAAGAAAAACAAGAAGCGCAAGCGCAGCAACGAGTCCACGCCCGATTCAGCAAATGTCCATGACGACATCGCTGAGCCTTCGAAGAAGCTAAAGAAAGAGAAGAAGGAGGAAAAGAAGGAAAAGAAGGAAAAGCAGGAAAAGAAGGAAAAGCAGGAAAAGAAGGAGGAGAAGGGAGAGAAGAAGAACAAGGAGAAGAACGACAAGAAGGAGAAGGAGGGCAAGAAAGACAGCAAAGACAAGAAGGAGAAGAAGAGCAAGAAGGACAAGAAGACCGTCACCGCCTAGATCCATGTCGAATGCCGATTTTAAACATGGCCGAGCAGGCCGAGCGCACATCTCCGTGCAACCCTCCTTCCGCACCGTTCCAGTTGTTCATCCCGATCGCCAAGCTACCACAGCCTTTTTCCCTTTTCCAGGCCCAGCCGGCCTTCACCTCTTTTGCATGCAACTTCGTACACTTCCGCACACCAATGCCTGGCCCGTCTCACTGTCACCATCCTTCTTCATACAGACAGCGCACCAGAATTCCGCGGTTGAGACCTTCATGCCATATCACTGTCAGTCTCTGAAAAGATCAGGCTCGCTGAGCCTCTGTTTCAATTTTGAGCTGGAATGGCAAAAGAGCCTCCGACAGCAACTCGTTGACAGCAGCGCCAGTTTTGGCACTGCCTGTGTACCGAATGCATTGACAGAGGGCGAGCATGCTGTGAAATTCGAAGATTCGTGCCGTAGATCAGCTCCGTTCACATAAAGTCGAGATCGTCCCCATCGTCCAGTGCCTCGTTGCCGTCTGATAGCAGACCCGGGAGCAGAAGATTAGATGAGCTTTATCAAACAAAAAGATAGATTCGTGACAATAACTCACATGAGCTGAGGTCCATTCTGTTGTTGATGAGGACAGAGGTGACAAATGGTCAAATCAGCACGCATACATAGCGATGACCGGTCCAAGACTAGATAAGCAAACACGTACACATTCTTAGCCGACGATGTTCCGATAGTCTTTGGCTTGGGCTTCTTTCCGCCGGGATTCTTCTTGGCCTCCTTCTCTGCCTTGACCTTCTCCTCTGCAAGCTCCCTCAACTTGGTCGAGCCCTTGCGAATCTCGACATCCCTGAGCGGCTGGTAGACGAGCTTCGTCAACGAGTGCGCAAAGAACTTATCGAACCCAGGCCGGGTCGATTGCTTCTTGAGCAGTTCGGTGAACAGTGAGTTGGCGTAGGATTCCCAGTCCTCCTTGGAGACGGGGTTGGCGGATCGGAGCTTGACAAGGGGATCATCGGAGGCAGAGATTCGAGAGGTTCCAAGTAGAGAAGCTGCATTGTCGACGTCGGCGCGGATCTGAGCCTCACGCTCCCGCTTTCGTCGGGCTGCTGGGTCATCTTCATCTTCTTCTTCCTCCTCCTCATCGTCGTCCAGACCGAGCTCGGCCCGTCTCCGCTCCTCGGCTTCCTTCTCAGCAATCTTTTGTTTGACGGTTCCTCGCTTCTTGGAAGGAGCCGATGAAGCGGCAGCTGCGGCAGCGGCTTTCTTTTTGGCTTCCTCTTCCTCCTCATCATCGTCGTCCCAGTCGTCCTTCACATCGTCCTCCTCCTCGTCATCAAAGTTCCTCCGGAACGCGGGCGCGGCTGATGCAGCGGGAGTGTATGAAGGAGTAGCCTTGGCAGGAGCTGCCTTCTCGTCGGCGGAATCGGCGTCTGTCGTATGAGAACGGTCAGCCGAAGTGCTATACCGCAAGCATAATGGCTGCATAAGTACTCACCCCAGTCAGACATCGTGTCGAGGCTGTTACTGTGATATCAGACGAGCCCGTGTGAGATGGACGTGTGATGTTGATTGAGTGTTGCCAAAAGGTTCCAGGAAGAACTATGTGGTGATGATCCTTGTCGGGACCTTGTCGGGGCTCAGGGCCCTGCGCCTCGTCCAGACGCGATAGACGAGCTTAATCTCGAGCCTCAACAGGGGATGGATTGATGGTCCATGCATCGGCTTCTTTCTAGTCCGCATACAATCAGCATCTGAGCCATGGATCCGTTTGAAGATCCAGACCATGTGGAAGCAGCGGAGCAGGCAGGGGCATCCTCCGCATCCGCCGCAGCTCCAGCCTCTGCTCCTGCTGTAGCCACTGCTCCACCACCATCAGACCCAGTCGCACACGCACAACATGTGGTTCCATCTTCGGACAAGGCATCAGCACCATTCGTCACTCCCACGGCTCCCAACCCAGACCTGCACGCTTCAGCTGCAATCTTTGGTGAAGGCGCAGGGAGCCATGATGATCACCAGCTTCAAGATCAAAGCGTTCAGCTCTCCACCCTTAACCTCGGCCCACCAGCTCTTGGCCCTCATGCGCAGTCAGCATCAACCGCAACGACTCCACTAGCTGAGCTACCACCTCCAAACTCCACCAACACTACAACTGGTAGCTCAGGGCAGGCTGCGAGCTCTTCTGCAACTGGGCTTGCCGACAGCAATCCACATGGTCCCTCCTCAGGCCGACCTGGCAACCACAGGCACAGACATCGGAGACCTTCCCAGCCCTCCACCTCCTCCGCGGGCGACAGGCGCAGGACAAACAGCGGAAGTAGAAGGATTCCAAATGCTATGACTACCTCACAGAGTGGAGGCGGGCTCTCCGCGACCCTGTCATCCCTGCGCCGAAACATCTCTCGTCAAATAGAGAAGGAGCGCCAAAACATGGGACTCTCCAAGAGTAATCTCCGGGACGTCTACATTCCTCCTGGGAGCAGTGATGAGGAAGGAGAGGAGCAGGAGGATGTGGAAGCTGATGACGCCGCGGAAGGAGATCGTCTGCTGGGTGCGCGCCGGTCGAGTAAAAGGCCAAGTGTTGCTGACGAGGAAGACGACCCAGATCCAGAGGACATCATCTCACCCGAAGAGACACCTCGAACCGATCAATCAGCGGCAGCCGGGTCCTCTTCTTCCTCGCAGCGGAAAGGCAAGAGCAAATCTTTGTCTCGTTCACGCAGTCAGGCCGGCCGCGGGAGAATGGAGGGCTCGATGAGGACATCTACCTCCTCGGTCGGTGCAAGGAGAAGAGCGATGCGGGTGATGACAGCGAAGGAGAAGGCCTTCTGGTTGTGGGCCAATGTCGAGAATATGGACGGTTTCCTGGCCGAAGTGAGCACCTTCGGCCCGAGCTTTGCCATTTGGCTCTGGCTGACCCGCTCATTTGACCTTGATTTCACAGGTGTATGCCTACTATCAGGGCAAAGGGCTGTACTGCATCGCCCTCTCAAGGACCCTCAACCTTCTGTAAGCAGAGATCCTGTTTCCTGAAGTACTTGAAAGTACATGCTGACCATTGAGTGTTTCTCCGATGCGCTTCACAAGGACAATTGCCTTCGTGATCTTCTTCTCGACCTTCCTCCTGGGCTGCGTCGACTACTCCTCGATAAAGCATGACGGATCCCTTTCCGATGTCATCGTGCCTCAATGCGTCAACCATCTTTCGTCCTTTGCTGTAATGCTCCTCTTCCTCCTCGGCGGCGGCTTCATCTGGCTGGTTTTCCGCTTTGGTGTTGGAATCTCCAGATTGGTCGCCATGCACGGCTTCTATGAGCATTTGCTTGGCATTCCAGATGTGAGTGAGGCACCGTCGTAAGCTATTGCCATGGATTTTTTTGGGCATGCTGACGTACATTCATGCAATCTGGCGACTCCTTCTTGTGCCAGGCGGATGTCCAAGCTATCCCATGGCACGAAGTGGTGAATCGCATCTCGGCTCTGCGCATTTCGAACCCTCAGGACCCTTCGCTTGTCCACAACGATTCTGGGCCCTCTTCTAGTGCAGGCGCTGCAGCAGCGACAAACAAGAAACGACTCGGTCTAGACGCCCATGACATAGCCAACCGCATCATGCGCCAGAACAACTACCTCATCGCCCTTTTCAACAAGGATGTCCTGAACCTGAGTGTGCCGCTCCAACTTCCACTGCCCTCCGTCGTGGCTTCTATCTTGGGCCTGCAACAGGGTCAGCATACTGGTGACGGCAGCAACGCGAATGGTTCAGGGCAGAACATCAATTCAGGGGTGCTGGGTGGACCCAAACCTGTCTTGACGAAAAGTCTGGAGTGGAACCTGCACTTCTGTTTACTGGGCTTCTTCTTTGACCAGGATGGTCAGCTCAATCAGGCAGTCCTGAGAGACCGGAATCGAGACGCGTTGGTGGCAGGGTGAGCAGCAAGAGGATGGCGTGACTTGTGCTAAGTAAAATAAGCGCTAGCTGATCATCTATGCTCTTCTCAAATTCGAGCAGATTGCGGCAGCGTTTGATCACCATGGCGATAATGAACGCCATTCTAGCACCCTTCATTGTGCTCTACCTGCTCTTCTTCTCCTTTTTCCGATATTTCGAAGAGTATCACAAGAATCCGGCAAATCTTGGCTCGAGGCAGTACACCGAGTACGCGCGGTGGAAATTCCGCGAGTTCAATGAGCTCCCGCATTTATTCAAGAGGAGAATGCAAAGTAGCATGCCGTTTGCGCAAAGATACGTGGACCAGTTTCCCAAGGAAAGACTCGTCATTCTTGCACGGTACGTGACCGCTTCGCACATGCGGGAAAGGGAGCAGAGACTCACTGATGCTCTGACGCCCCTTCGCCTTTCGCAGATTTGTGGCATTCATTGCAGGTTCTTTCACTGCAGTGCTGCTACTCGCCTCTCTCTTTGATCCGGATCTCTTCCTGCATTTTGAGATTACGCCTCAACGCAACACGCTCTTCTACATCGGAATTTTTGGTGGAGTTCTCGCCGTCGCGCGTGGCATGATCCCGGAAGAGAACGTAGTCGTCGACCCCGAGCTCGAGATCCGAGAGGTTATTCGACGCACGCACTACTATCCCGACGAATGGCGAGGCAGATTGCATTCGGCAGAGGTTCACGCCGACTTTGGGACCATGTACACTTTGAAGGTCTACGTGTTCCTTACAGAGATGGTGTCCGTCATCATGACGCCATTCATCCTTTGGCTATCGTTGCCTCAGTCTGCACCCGCCATCGTGGACTTCTTCAGAGAGGTACATTTTCTTATTGCCATCTTGTGCAAATCCGACTCGAAAGCTGACACCTTGGTTCTATTCACCTAGTTCACTGTCCATGTTGACGGGCTCGGATATGTCTGCTCATTTGCTGTGTTCGACTTCAAGAGGCACGGCAATGTGAGATTCGGAGCACCCACTCAATCTCGAGACGAGCGCATGGCATCCAAGGCTGGAAGTGTGTATCCATTGTCAAATTCAGATATCTGAAGCATCGCTGACCATATTTCCACCATTCTCATCCTTCGGCCATCTGCAGAGATGGAACAGAGTTTCCTTAACTTCAAGGTGGCGAACCCAGACTGGCTGCCGGCAGATCCCTCAGGATCTTTGTTCCTTTCTCGCCTTACAGAGACTGTAGCCCGTCATCAACATCAGGTCCAGCGCAGTCGAAATGCGTCTGGAGCAGTAGACCCGTACGGCTCTCCGACTCTAGACGCTTACTCGACCGCCAGCTTCCTTCACCACGACATGAGTGGGACGGCAGGCTCAACTGCGGAATCGACTTTAGCAGCTCGAAGACATCTCTACGACGAAGCATTCAATCGCTCGATCCTGCTCGCTTCCAAACCACAAAATGCGGAAGCCCTCGCAGCGAGCGCCACCAAGTCTGGACCGAGGTCTGCAAACCGCTCGCAGTCAAACAACATTGGGGCGTCTGGAACGAATGCTCGCAGTCGCAGTGCCTCGGGACGTGGAGGAACAGGAAGAGCACTGCAAGTGGTGGATGAGGACGGCGATATATTTGGCGAACAAGTCGCTGAGGATCATAGCGGCACGGGTGAAGTACCAGGAGCAGGAAGGTCAAAGGGGCCATCTGCGCCTGTTGATCTTTTGGCCAGTCTGCCACCACGCGCAATGGAGGACAGTGTGCTCGATGCGCCTTTCCACAGTTTTGTGGGCGACGATTTCACGGCTGTCCCTTCAACTTCTACCTCTGGAAATCGTCACCAGCGGCGGCAGGGAGGCGGCAAGTCAGCATCAGCGAGCGGCGGAGGCAACTCCAAGGGAGAGCAGGAGCTAGATGCGCCTCTGGACGAACAAGGTTTCAAGGCCCTGTTAGGAAATTTGTATCGGGGTACAGCGGGCCCTCCAGCTTCTAGAAGTGTATGGTGAAAAACGCGTGGAAGTTTTTTTTGGCAATGTAACATAAAACAGTCTCATGGGCCGTATTGTGTGCAGTAGATGGCATTCATGCTACTCGTACAGGAGCCTCAGAGTCTCGGAATTTTGCTGAGGGCTTGGTGTCGGGTGTTTGTTTGCTGGATTTCCCTTTGTGCTCGGATGAGTCAAAATCCGTGGCGTGGGAACAGCTTCGACCGTTGTGCTACCAGGGGTTGCCAGACTTCAACGACCCTTCACCCTGATTTCCCCTGCTCAACGCCTGTAAGGACAGGCTCATCCACTAACCCAATAAGTGAGCCCTATATGTGAATCACTCAGTCGGGCCGCCACTGTCATCCTCAAAGTAGTTCTACCGGTTCATGGAGACACCATCTGTTTGCGGCGGCACGCGAAGCGTTTCGCTTTGTCCTCCTGGACGGTTTGCCCTTAGACCAATGCCCTGTGTCCAATGAATCAGGCCAAAACTTGCGCCTTGCAAGCATGACCGAAACCGAATATAGCACGATTCTTTCCTGTCGGCGTCAATTCCATCTGCTAAGTCTACGAGCGCGACGAATTCTGGTCTCCTTAGTGCCAGAGGAGTCACTGGCTGAGCCCAACCGCGGCTACGAGCTCCCACAGGCACGGGTCCCGAACGTTTTTCCTGCTTTACGAGCCTATCCAGGCGTAGCATTCTGGCTTCTCTTCCGTAGGCATTGGCGTGAGCCATGGCGTTAATTGTGGCCTGCGAGATGACGGCTGAGGCCAGCAAGACGTGATTCTCAGATGACTGACCCTCGCCCTCAGACCTTCGAATCTCAACCGCATACCACCTGCGTCCATCTTCGCCGAGCTTGGCATTGCTTCAGGCCTAGCCGATAAGGATTCCAGCCTCAGCGATAGACTTTGAGCCACGTCTCGACCGCTTCCTGCGGCAGAGCCGTGTCTGCTTCCTGAAGCACAGAGAAATCCCTGGACTGACTGGCCCCTGTCGACTGTGCTCGTGAGACTGTTAAAGGCTTGAGGTGTCCTCTTCGCCTCGAATCTTCTGCTTCCTCTCTCTCATCTCTTTCGCCAGTTTTTTCAACGACCCTCCTCCACTACCACCTCCCCTCCCCCCTTTCGGCTTACGACTCTGTGACAATCCTTCGACTGTCCAGCCCTTTTACGAATTTCAACTAATCACCTGACGCTCATTCACGCTTCCGAACTGATTCCAACTACGACCACCAATACATCACACCTAGATATATCTTCACTCCCGCCACCTCCACTCCACAAGAAACCCTCACCCAAAATCACGATCATAAAGATGACCAAGTTCCTCTCCCCATCTTTCGTCGCTGTTGCGGCTTTCGCCGGGCTCGCCGCTGGCAGCCCCGTGCCTGTCTCTCTCCCTGGAAGTGCGCAGCTCAGCCCTGCCAACAGTCCCGCCCTCGACAGCGGAGCCTCTCGCTTCGTCAGTCCCGATGGCATCATGCCCGACGGTAGCCCCGATCAGATGAACCAGCCTTCGTTCAACTACGAAGCCTCCTTTGCCCGTCGTGGTCTCGGTCTCCTTGGCACAGGAGATGTCACTCAGAACGTCAACTCGCTTGGCGGTGGCATCGGTGGCGACGGCCTTACGTCCGGAGCCACTGACGGTCTGACTGGCGCTGGAGCCGTCACCCCCGGCGCTCTGCCGCCCTTGTTCACTGGTGCGCTGGACACTACTGGCACCGACCCCAACACCGCTGAGGCGACTCTGAACCTTTGCCGGTACGTGATACCAATGCAGCTCCTGTCTGGCTCAGACGGACGCTGACTCATTTCCCTTCACAGCCTTCTCGGCATCAATTGTCCCAAGACCGGTCTGACCTCCACCCATCTTCCCCACGTCAAGGGTGGAACCCACGTTGGCACTACCAAGGGCAAGGGTAAGGGCAAAGGCAAGAAGAAGGGCACCAAGCACACCGGTGGCCACACTGGCAACTCTGGCACCAAGTTCAGCGGTGGCAAGAACCAGATCAACAACAAGAACCACGCCGACGGAGGCAACGGAACCGGTGGCCACGGCGGCACTGCCAATGGTGGTGCAGCTGACTGCACCTCCAGTGGATCCTTGATCGGCCTTAACTGGAACAGCTGCAACACCGGCAATGGCGGAACTGCCAATGGTGGTGCTGGCTCTGGCGGACGCGGTGGCGACACCTCCAGCGTCCTGGCCCGCGACATCCCCCAGCTCTCTCAAGCCCAGCCTGAAGGAGCGAGCGGTGTGCCCATGCCTGCCGCCGGAACCCCTGCTGCTCCGGCTCCTGCTGCTGCCGAGCCGGCTCACCACCAGGTTTCCGCTGCGCTCGTCAACTCTCGAGGCATCCACATCGAAGCTGATGACTACAAGTACGAGGCATCCGAGAAGCGTGGCACTCAACTCCAGGCTGAGGACGCCAGCATCCCCGTTCACGCCTTCGCCGAGCGTGACGCCGAGATCGTTGCTCTGAAGAAGCAAGGAGAGAGCTCTCCCTCTCTGCTTGCCCGCACCCTTGCCAAGTTCCGTGCTGGCCAAGATGCTCCCCGTCTGGCATCCCGTGGAGTCCAAGCCGGTGCTATCACCAGCGGCAAGACTATCCCCGCAGGAGCTCAGGGCAAAGTGAAGCACGCCCGAGACTTCAAGGTGTCTCAAGCCGACGCTCAGGTCGACGCTATCACCGGCCGTGACTTTACCGTGGCCGAGATCAAGAACTCTGCCACATCGGCCCACGCCCCCAACGCTGCCTCTGCTGCCGCCCCTGCCCAGGCCGCTGCTGCCAACCAGCCTCAGGGCGTGCCAGCTGCTGCTCAGCCCGCCACTGCCGCCACCAGCAACGCTCACAAGGCGACCAACGGAGTCTCTGGAACCACTGCAAACAAGGTCTCGAAGGGAAACAACGTCCCTGCTGCCTCTCAAGGTCAGCTTCAGCACCGTGCCCTTCAGGTTTCGGACGCTGAGGCCGAAATCAACACTGTTGACCAGCGTGACCTAACTCTTGGCCAGATCAAGGACTCGGCCGCATCTGAGCAGCCCGCCACTGCTGCCGCCCCGGCCGGTGTCAACAACCAAGTTCCCTCTCAGGCTCAGTCTGCCAGCCAGGCGGCGTCCATGCCCGCCGCCGCCCAGCCCGCCACCGGCACTGCCAGCAACACGCACAAGGGCACCAAGGCGATCTCGGAGACTGCCACCAAGGGCAAGAGCGTTCCTGCTGGAGCTCAGGGTCAAGTCCAACACGCTCGCGACTTCCAGCTTTCGGGCGCCCATGCCGATGTCGATGCTGTCAATGAGCGCGACGTGACCGTTGCCAAGATCACCGATGCCAAGGCCCCCAAGCAGGCTACTCAGGGTGCCCCTGCTCAAGTTCCTGCTCAAGCCAGCCCCGCCGGCCAGTCTTCCATCCCAGCAGCTGCCAACGCTCCCGAAGGTGCTACTACGGTTCCCGAGACGGCTGCCAAGAAGGGAAATGCTGCCAAGTCCACCGTTGCTTCCAAGGCTCAACCCAAGACGCGCTCGTTCTCCTTCACTGCCATCGACGCCTCCGAGGATGACACGAACAACAGCGAGGATGCCGAGGATGCCGAGGATGCCGAGGACTCTATGACCTCTGCCCAGCCTGAGACTCGTGCTTCGATCACTGTCCTCCACAACTCTGACGAGGACGACAGCGCCGTCTCATCTAAGCGCTCGTTCGCCGTCAGCGGCAACCAGGACGGTAACTCTGTCAGTGCCAACTTTGCTGGCCAGGGCCCCGAGGCTGACGATGGCTCTGCTGCCGATGATGAGGAGGCTGACGACACTACCGACGACTCTCAAGACGCCGGCAGCGCTCCCACCGATGATGCGACCACCCCCATCAAGCGCGGAAACAACAAGGCTGGTGTCTCCACTGGTGGCGCCCGTCATGGTCGAGTGATTGTTGCTACTGCTGGCAACGGCGGCGATGCTGTCAGCGGCGACGGTGGTGACGCCTCCGGCTTTGCCTTTGACAACTCTCGCAACGGCAACGTCCCTGCTGGTGGCCTCTACCGTCCGATTCGATACCTCAAGTCCAACAAGGGATCGAAGACCAAGGGCAACGGCAAGGGCAAGGCTCACCACCATTTCAAGGTCAAGAAGGGAAGCAAGGGATCCAAGTCCTCCGGCCACGGCAGTGTCTCAAGCAAGCTCAGCGGCGCCTACAGCTACACCTACAACAACCCCATTGTTGAACTCGACCTCGACCTTCTCCGCCAGCTCATCGGTGCGGACCGCCTCGACCAACTTGCCTCCGGACAGCAGCTGACCAATGGCGAGCTCGTGTCGGGAACCAAGAAGAACTTCAACTCGTACCGCCCTCACCTGCCCGTCCCCGCCGGAACTGGAAGCGGTCACATCCAAAACAGTGGTAACGGAGGCGATGCGAGCTCCGGAGCAGCCATCGGCGGCAACGGCGGCAGCGTGAACATCAGCCAATGAGCTCATCTTCTCCTGATGGTTCCTTCCTCGCCCGGTCCCTGTTGCTCGATTGTCTCCCCTTCGGTTGTATCTCTGGGTATGTATGATGGAGCCAGATGTATGCCTGATCGTCACATTGCTTTGCTGACATCGAAGCTTACCCTCTGCAGTCACACTTTCTTCGTGTCGTGGTATCTTTGCCCCTCCCTTCCCCCTCCCTAAAAACTTCTTAAGCTTCCAAATGCGACTTAGTCTTTCTTGCCAGCTTGGATCTCATCGTGCTGGAACGGAGCCCTCGGTTCAGTGAATTCCTTCACCACCTTGGATGGTGCCCCGTATTTCTCCCTGAGATTCCCATCTGTACCAGCTGTATCTTTGTGCTCCTCCATCCTCAATCGTGAATGCTTTTCAGCTTCCCTTCTTTCCTCTTCGTGCGCCACAGGTTGGCATTCGGGACAACACAGAGAGAGGGAGAGGGTGGATACACCTTCTTCAACATGATCTACCGCCATGTCTGCAAGTGGCCTGACTACCTTGTGGTCAATCTCTATGCTACCTGCTCTGCTCCTGCCTTGTAGCTTGGTGCTGTTCAGCATCCGTTTTGATCGTGCTCGGCAATCTACATTTTGTTTCGGCCGAG
This sequence comes from Tilletia horrida, assembly GCA_001006505.1. Lineage (NCBI taxonomy): Eukaryota > Fungi > Basidiomycota > Exobasidiomycetes > Tilletiales > Tilletiaceae > Tilletia > Tilletia horrida. The sequence continues at coordinate 15,377 of LAXH01000043.1, forward strand.
TCAACCAATCGAGATCGGGCCGGCCCAGCCTTCGTCCCAGCCCGCCAGAAAAAATTTGGGAAACGAAGCTGCAATCCTGCCACCCAACTTGCTCATCTGACTGACCACCGCCATCATCAGCAACCAGATCACATCACAACATGCCTCAGGTGAGTGCCACAGCAGGGCATGGCCTCCATGCATCTACATCGTATCTGATCGAAGCTTATTCTTCATATTTCTGACACAAGAACGAGTACATCGAAGAACACATCCGCCGCCATGGTAGGCGCATGGATCATGAAGAGCGCAAGTGAGCAAGCACATTGCCCCTCTCTCCATCTACCAAAGATCCTATAGTCTCTGACTCACTCTTCTCTCTTTCTCATCACCGCTCCTCAGGCGCAAGCGCGAGGCTCGTGAAGCTCACAAGATTGCGGCTGTCGCACGCAAGACTACGGGTATCAAGGCCAAGATGCTCAACAAGAAGCGCCGCGCAGAGAAGATTCAGCTCAAGAAGACTCTCAAAGCGCACGACGAACGCAACGTCAAGAAGCAGTCTGCTCCCGAGTCTGATCCCAACACCGCCCTGCCCGCATATCTGCTCGACCGTCAGAACGAGAGAGACGCCAAGGCACTCAGCAGCGCAGTCAAGGAACGCAGAAAGGACAAGGCTGCCAAGTATGCAGTTCCCTTGCCCAAAGTGCGCGGTATTGCAGAGGACGAGGCATTCAAGGTCATTAAGACTGGAAAGAGGAAGGACAAGGGGTGGAAGCGTATGGTCACCAAGGCAACCTTTGTGGGAGAGAGCTTTACCAGGAAACCACCAAAGCTCGAGCGCTTCATCCGACCCATGGGACTGCGGCAGAAGAAGGCACATGTTACACATCGTGAGTATTCCAGTCATCGCTGATGCAGCACGTGTCAGCGCATATATTGACATTGACCCCACGTATTGTGTCTCTCCTCACCAGCTGAGCTGAAAGCGACCTTCCAATTACCCATCATTGGCGTCAAGAAGAACCCGCAGTCGCCACTCTACACAAGTCTCGGCGTGCTCACCAAGGGTACCATCATCGAAGTCAACGTCTCCGAGCTCGGTCTGGTCACCACAAGCGGAAACGTTGCTTGGGCCAAGTATGCCCAAGTGACGAACAACCCCGAGAACGATGGCTGTGTCGTAAGTTGATCAGTGCAGATACCGCATTCTTCTTTTGCTTGTCGTTAATGCTCATTCATATCTTCATTCCATCTTCAGAATGCCGTTCTCCTCGTCTCTTCGTGAGCAAGCATGCCACTTCTACACATATTCCAAAATTACGTTCGCCACCTCAGTGTTCGGCGCCACCACCACATGTCTGGCCCATCCATCTCTGTAATATTTCGCATCCCTCCAAGCTTCAGGCAACGGGTCTTCCCAGACATCACCAGGCATCCCAAGCCATGTACTTTTTCGAGCTTTACTGCATCATGATATTCCGTCAGCTCCCATTCGGTGAGATGATGAAACTGTGACCCAGAAGGCCTTGACAATGCGGGAGGGAAAAGAGGCATAGAAAAGCGATGCGAAGGTTGCGAAGTTGCAAATAACAGAAAGGAAAGGAGGGTGAGGGAAGGACTGACGACGACAAACGACAACAGCAGCAAGGAAGCAACGAAATAAGACAGATACGGTGAAAGAGACTGTTTGCAAGATACGGTGATAAACCAAGCACTAGTTGAAGGGTTCGGACCCAAATTTGGACGAGGAAGACGAAGAAGAAGTTTGTGAGGGCAGCGCCAGTGCGGTGCTCGTGCTGCTACTGCTGATGCCGCCTACGTGGCCATAGTTGTCCCGGCCCGGTGCTGGCGATGTCGCTGGACCGTCCTGTGTCAGCTCCTCCATCATCTCCGAGGCCACTCGTTGCATCTGGCCCGGTCGACCCAGATGTGACGAAGCTATTACCTCCTGAGAGGGCCGCTCCAAGAAGGGGAAGCTGCTCTGCGAGCCCGAGGAGCGCGGTCCAGACCTGTCCGAGCCGAAAATGCTGAACCGCGTCTCAAACCCGCCAGGAAGGACATCCATTCCCAGTTGGGGCGGACTCGAGTCGACACGGCTCAATTTGAATTCTTCGACGATCGAGTCGATGCTCGCCGAGCGCTCAATCTCGCGAGCCTCGTTCAGGCTGACCCGCGGCATCTGCGTCTCTTCAAAGATCGGGCCCGACACGCCCTTCGGAGTCGGGATGAAGACCATCGTAGGAGGGGCGGCGTCGCTGACGCGCTGCAAGTCCTGCGTCAGAATCTCGAGACGGCAGCTATATTTAGCATGCTGCAAGCGGCGCTCTCGAAGTCGATCGCCCAATGGAATCGCTGCACCCTCAATCTTCTCCCTCGTGGCTCGTAAGAACGGCGTGAGGATGGCAAGGTGTCGAGCCACACGAGCTTCCTCCTCGAGGAGCTTGGTGTACTCCTCATGGTCTGCCGCAGCCTTGGTGACAAAGCCCTGCATCGTGGACAAAGGCGAGACCAGATAGCCGGCCGGCTGCTCCGCCGCGATTGAATTTCTCCGCGATGTCGTCCGTACCATGTTGGAGGTGGTCGAGCTGATCACCTGGATGGAACCCATCGCACCCTGATAACGCGCCAAGCTGTTCGAGCGCCGAAGTCCACCAGGTGTGTTTACTTTATCGAAGGAGGTCCTGTCTGGCCCAGATGTCGGCGGCTGAGAAGGCCCAGTCTCGCATAGAATCCTGGAAAGCTCTGCGACGTCTACTCTGCGATCGCCCACGGACCGATAGGTAGCCGAATAGTTGAGCAACCCGATCCAGTCGTTCATCTCTTGCTCGGTGCTGGCTTGCAGCAAGATGTGGCGAGACTCGAGCCCTTGGGCGTCCAGGTCTGTCTGCGATCCGCTCGGAGTTGAGGTGGCCGCTTGCTGTCGGAACCACAATCGGAACGTCCACTCTCCCTTCGCGACATAGGTCTCGTCCCGCACAGCGATCGCATCTGTGAGTGGGACCACCATGTCTGGCTTGAAATACGAGACCCGCGGCGAGATGGTGATTGAGCGCTTGCGCAAAATCGCATCCGCTGGAGAAGTGCCGTTCGACATCGACGAGGACCGTCCATCATCGTCAATATCAGAGACGGAGCGAGGAAGTAGATCAGGATCACCCCACCACTCTCCAGCCTGCTCCTCCAGCTGACTCTCCAGAGCGCTCGTCCAGACAAAGTCCTTGAAGAACAATGCTTGAGATGCAGACAGCACAAGACCCCACTTCTTCCACTTCCTACCGACAGCCTTTTTGGCCGCTTTCGCGAGGTCTCCGCCAGCTGTGCCAATGGGAGGAGCGAGCGGAATATCGTCTTTTCGCAGCACGATTCCAGCCTTGGGCACTTTGATCCGAGCCACAGCCTCGAAATGGTCCGTGACCGACGGCACGCCAACGATCGTCTCGGCATTGGCCCTCACCGGCTGGAAAGAGGAAGCTTGTGGCTTTCGCTGTTGAATGATCTCGAGAACTGGCGCGTGAATGAATGTTCGTCGCAAGCGGCCTACGTCCAGGCTTTTCTCGGTCCCAGCGTACAAATACGGGGTCTCGCGAGGTATCACATGCTCGAAGCTGGGCCGAAGCTCAAACAGTTGATTCTGTGGAAGGAAGCAAACATCGCCTGATCAGATGGTGCACGCCAAAGCTGGCGAGCGTCAGGTGAGAATACATACCTGCTTGATGAGAGTGTAAGGATCTACTTTCATCTTTCCGCCGGGACCGTTGAGCATGACGCTGTTGGACGTTGCAGGCATCGGCATCGGCAGCGCGGAGCTTGAGCTGTTGACGCCGGCGACATACGCACCAAATGTGGACGTCGCGGGGTTGCCGCCGGCGGCAATAGAATTCACCAAGGAATCATTGGCGTCGGCCGAGGACATCGACAGACCCGCTGTCGATTGTCCAAGACCTGACAGTGAAGCCGACGAGGCAGAACGTGAGTTCATCTGACTAGGGTTATTCGAAGTGGCGGTGGGTGGAGCTCCGGTAGGTAAGGCAGCCACGGCCATGTCCGTCTCCTCGTCAACATGGATGAATTGAGTGAATGTAGTATTGTCGTAAAAGTACTAGAAAATAAATAGATTGAGTCTAAGATGCCACAGGTGAACTTGATTCTGGACTCGGCTCACCTCCAAAATGTCCGCTGGGACGCCACCAGCAGAAGTGTTCTTAATGTAATCGGCCTTGGTCATCTTGTTCTTTGCATTCTTGTTGAAAGCGTCCGTGTGAAGCATCATCAGAGAAAAGGCCAAAATGTAAGGTTGGTCTGTTCCAGACGCGCGGGTGGAACAGAAAGGTACACCGTCAGCGAACCTTTGATGTGCGTGTGCCTCCGAGATTTTGATCAGTGCTACAACTCACCTTCACTGGCATAGATACCCTCGTTGCACTCCATGTATCGCTGCGCGAAGGCCTCCATGATACGGTCAATCTGCTGAGTCTCGCTCGGAAGCTTGATCTCCATCAGAAGCTTGCGCAAGGCAATGTCTAACGCTTCCGACTTGAACATGAAGCGACGCATGAATAGCTTCAGCGCCGCTCGTCGGACGGCCGTCGCCAGGTGAGGTTCCAGTGGGGCTGCAGCCGGGAGAATATCGACGCTGCTCGAGCTGGGATTGGTGGTACTGACGCGGAACGGATAGGTCAAAGTTGATGTTGAGGCCAGCGATCGGACCATATCTGCGCGAGACATGGTCTTGCTGAGCAGAGCCAAAAGCTTTGGACCCTCCACCTCAGCCCAGGCCTCAATGTCGGTCGTAGAGCCCACATCGATCTGACTCGATGACGCTAGTCCAAATCCTGGAGCTGCTCCGTCGGTCCCGTGTGCAAGGGATGTCATTGAGGTCTCCGACGTATCGCCGACCGCGGCCGCAGGGACTCCGCTCGCACCCGAGAGCGATGCAGAGGATGTAGATTTAGAGATTGCACCTCTGCTTCCGCTGCTTGGTCCGACGTGTTGAGCGGATTGGAGGTCCTGCTGCGATATATACGGAATAAGCTCAGCATTGCGGGCGGCATCCAACCGTTCCTTGTTGAACACAGCAGCGTCAGATTGTAGACTAGGACTTCTTCGCATTCTCATGCTGCCCAACTTTTCCTCAGACACTGAGTGTTTCAACCGCCGGCGCGACATGGATCGTGTGACAGGCGGACCATCGCCCAGCAGACGTTGGCGAATGTCGTCCTGCGCTTCGGTATCTTTCGCTCTGATGGCATCCACGGCCGCCGCTGCCGCATCGACAGGAGTCGGCTGTCCAGACGAGGCCAGTGAGGTTGAGGGTATCCGAATGTGGGCGAGTGGTGCCTTTTCTTGACGAGATGCGTGGCTCTTCCCTTCTAGAGCTACTGCCGAATGAGCACGATTGCGGTGAATGACAGGTTCTGGTGCAGGAGCAGGCCCGTCTGGCTTGCTACCGAAGCCAACCAGCGGCTGAGATCCTGTCCGCGCCGCAGAAGGAGGATGGCGCGACACGGGTGAGTTTTGAGATGATAACGGTGGTGTGTCCTTAGATCCGCTGTTTCCACTACCCAAGCTGAAGGGACTCGTCAAGCTGGCAAACAGACTGCTGGTACGTTGTCTGGTATGTCCAAGCACAGAACTGCCGCCGCCAGATGCATTGCCTCCCCCTGCAAAGGACGAAGGTCCGCCTCCAAATAGTGCCGCAGCTCCGCCAGCTGCATTGATTTTGGATGTCCCGGTCGGACCGCTTGCTGAGCTGCCGAAAGAGGCCTTCCGCAGCATAAATCCCTTCACAAGGCTAGCCGTGCTGGATGCACCAGAAGCCGCTGGAGTTCCTCCATTCGATCCCTGCCCACCCAATTGCTGAGACGACATGGCCAGATTCCGCGACGCGTTCGAAAGCGCCGCATCACTCGCATGCCTGCTCGAGGCCGACAACGGTGGAGGTTGCAGGCCCGCCACGCTTTCGGACAAGTTTTGGCTCATTCCCATCGAATGTGAGAACGAGGTACGTGGTGTACCAGCCAAGCTCGTCTCTCCACTCGCTTCTCCACCCCGGTAATTTGTGGACCCAATCGCAGGCGAGTTGATGCCCAGTCCAACACCAATGCTGGCACTCGATCCAAGACGCTGACGTCTGTGCTGGCCATCGCTAGCTCGTGGGGGAAAGCGTCTCTCTCGAACCTGATGGACTGATCGCGCGTCACTGTCGGTGCCGCCCATCCCTGGCGTATTTGGCGTGGCTGCATCCATCGGAGAGATCGGTGAAGGGGTTGCCCCTTCCGTCAAAATAGAAGGAAATTCTGTTGTGCTAAGTCTTGCCGCAGACACGCGCCGTCTATGTGGAGGAGGAAGTGGGGACGAAGCAGGTACCGCTGAAAATGCAGTGGGAACGTCGTGTAGCGTCTCTAGCCCGCTGGCCTCGTGCCATGCCGACGATGAGGTAGATGGTGAAGGACCCGAAACGAAAGACGAATTCAGGTACCGACTAGAGGATGATGGTAGCGATATATCTCCGCTCAGATTAGCACTGTGAGAACTAGGGAAACTGGTGTCGTAGTCTTGAGCCGTGGACAAGGATGATTGGGAGGGATATGGTTGGCTGTGAGAGCCGACAGGAACCAGTCCAAATGTTGACGCTGTTGCGGCCCTTTGTGATGCTGATGCCAGAGGCGATGCGTTGGACGGGCGACGCGAGAGCCCCATCAGTCGTGAGAAGGTTGATTGAGCAGGCGATACTGAGTTACTCGACTTGGATGACTTGAGTCCGTCGTGGGTTGGGATCGACGCTAGCCCAAAATCTCTCAGTTTGCCCGAGCTACCCCGTGGACTCCGCGGAGTGTCTATGGGCATGCTCGGGATAGCAGGCACAGGAGAAGACGAAAGATCATGTCTGCGGAACTGTTCTTTCAGCGCGTTTGAGCTGACGCTCCGAGCCCCTAACAACCGTCTCAAGGGCCTGATGGTGTCTGTAGCTGGTGCGGGCTCGAGAGGTGCCGTTCTAGATGAGGTTGTTTGATATTGAGGTTCATTGGACGAGGTCTGCGAGGGCCCATTTTGCACGGGGAAGCGGCCCGCTAATTGATTAGCGGGAGTACGACGGTCTACGTCTGCAGTCCGGGGTCTGTGAAACATGGACGACGTTCGTCGCTTGCTGATGCTCCTAGTAGCAGCATGACTGCTGTCCAAAATGGCTTCTCGATTGCTGTGTGTAGTTGGCGGCAATGGCGAGGTTGCGACCTGATCGGATGGAGAGAAAGGAGAGCTCGGAGAAAGCGGCATGGAGGACTGGTTGGAAGACTTCTTCTTCCGATTTGCAAACTTGAAGAAGCCGCTGCTCGAAGAAGGTGATGCAGCTGAGGCATGCGGAAGTCTAGGAGATGCCAATGGCGAAGCTGTTTGCTGCTCCATGGTCAGGACATTCGACTGGAGCTGAAGTTGGCCTGGTCCGCCTTGCCGATATAACGGCCGATGCTGTTCTTCTGCCAGCTCGGCATCAATTCCGAAGCTTTGCCTTCCCATTTCGCTGCGCGGGAGTGGTGGGTTGGCCTTCTACGATCCAGAACGCGTCGTGAAGGGTTGTGCCCCTGGCGTTTGGAAGCCGTAAAGTATAAGCAAACTCGAGCGCGGGATAAAACTCCTCCGAGGCTGTAAGCCCTGCAGCTCGCTGCTGTTCGCCTGCGCTCAATGCTGGGAGCACGGAGTCCGCAAGGCTTCCCAGCTACAGTAATTGGGACACACGGCCGCGCGGTGAATGCTGTCTTGCTGTGATTGTATGGTCGCCTGTCGTTCGGCGGGACTCTTCTGGAAATCAGGGGAGGGCTGTGCAGGAATTCTGGCGAAGAGATGTCCGGGAGTGATGAGATTGAGAGCGACGCGACCTGAGAAGCTGTGCCGAGGTTGGTTGAGCTGGGAGTTGCCTGTAGCCGTCCGATTGAGAGAGGGTCGGGTGTAGTCAGTCGACTTGTTTGTTAAAATGCCCGCCCCTCGCAGATCAAGTTGCAATGGTGGAGTACGGATGTCGAGGTCAAAAAGAGACAAGAGGGAAGGCCTCGGTGTTACAGCACCAATGAAGGGAGCGCGACAGCAGCAGGAGGAGCGTGTCAGAAGCACTTGCAGATGGAACAGCAGCAGAATCTTGCCTTGCTGTGTTGAGCAGGGGCGTTCTCTCCTTGCTCTGCCTTGCGTTGCTGCCTGCCGTCTTGCACTTGCAGGCAGGCACGCATCCTTGTGGGGACGTCAGGCTAGCGGGTATGCAGGCGGGCTTACCAGGTGGATGAGCTCTATTCCCACGTGGCTTGATTGAAGCTAGACTCTGGCTGTCGTCGTGGACAACGTGGCTTGAACCGCAGATCAACGAGAAGGTCCAAGCACAAAAGGCACACTAGATTCTCGCTCGGTACTCAGGCGAAATCGACCTCATCCCAACCTCCATCTTCACCTAAGGCAGTCATTTCCCTATCATGTCAGCTCCCACCGCTCTCGCAGCCTCAGCGGCTGTCGCCATCGTCACTCCGTTCGAGCAGAGACCCTTGCCCAAGACTCTGTGTCTCTTCGATGTGGACGGCACCCTCACCATTCCTCGTCAAGATGCCAAACCAGAGATCATCGCTGCTCTCGCCAAGCTGCGTCAGAGGTGCGCCATTGGTGTCGTCGGTGGCTCGGATCTCAAGAAGATCAAGGAACAGCTCGAGATCGAGGGCGTCTCGGACCTGACGCAGATTGTCGACTACGTCTTTGCCGAGAACGGCCTGACTGCGTTCAGGCTCGGACAGGAGCTCGAGGCTGCATCATTCATCAAGTGGATCGGAGAGGACAAGTACAAGAAGTTGGTCAAATTTGTTCTCAGATACATCTCCGAGCTCGATATTCCTATCATGCGGTGAGTCTTCGTGCTTTGCCCTCAGTATAGCATCCTAAGAATATTGCATGAATGCTCACCTCGCTTGCTAATGCGCACATTCTGCAGTGGAACCTTCATCGAATTCAGGAACGGAATGATCAACGTGTCTCCCATTGGACGTAACGCATCCAATGAGGAAAGATTCAGTTTCGAAGCGTACGACAAGGAACACAAGATCCGCGCTGCCTTTGTCGAGGCTCTCAGGAAGGAGTTTGGTGACTGGGGCCTGACCTTCTCCATCGGAGGCCAGATCTCATTCGATGTTTTCCCCAACGGCTGGGACAAGACCTATGCCCTGGGCAGAATCGAGAAAGAGGGATGGGAGGAGATCCACTTCTTTGGTGACAAGACGTACAAGGTATGTTGAATGCGCCAGCCAATCCATACTGTATGCCCTTCCCGGACACTTTGCTCATCACGCTGATCTCTGTCACAGGGCGGAAACGACTACGAGATTTTCGAAGACTCCCGTACAATCGGACACACCGTCACCAGTCCCGAGGACACGATTGGCCTTCTGGAGAAGATCTTCAAGCTCTCGAGCCACCCTTGATCTCGGTCATGCGCTCCATGCGCTCCCTGATCACTGTACTAATAGTCTGCCCACTTCCTTCTCGTTACATCGCGGATCTGTTGCTTATCCCGCCTTTCCGATTCATTTATTCTTAATTCACCCCATGTGCCTGCCCACTCGCCTGGTGCTGGACTGGGACCATGCGTTGCGATCTGATTGCGATTTCAGCTGGACCCACTCCCGCTTGGAGCCTGACTCGGATCTACGACTGGGTCTCTCCGTCTGAGCTCTTCTGTTCTCCTGACCAGCTTCTGGTAGTAGTCTGCGTTGAAGCCGGCTCTGCTCATTTTGGGTCCGCCGGGGAATCCTGGTGATGGCCGAATCACTCCTCCATCGGCTGCGCTACCGATGAACACGTATGGCTTCAGCTGTGGAACAACAGTGGGAGAAAGATGATGAGCATGCAGCAGCGATGTTTGGAAATCACTTCATCCACTATGCTTACCTGTGTTTCTGCCAGGCCAGGTGGTACGACAAAGCATGGTATTCTGCTCTCGTCGAGCTCTGCAGTCTTGAGGTTCCATGTCTTCTGTCGGCCTTCGGCATCGAGGATGGCCTTGCCATTCCTGTCTGTGAGGGCGATACGTTTTCTCTTCATGATGTTGCCGGTCCGAGTGCCTGAGGATCAAGAAGACAATCTGAAGTGAGCCCCATTGCGGTTCCAGAGCTGGCATTGAGCTTGTAGTGAATGTGGACCACACGCGCACCTTTGTAGAAGTCCTTGTTGCCCCGTTTCGACGTGAGCGGCAGGCGCAGAGCCTTGCTGAAGAGTTCCAGAGTAGAGCGCATGATGCTTTCCTTGAGGTCGATGCGGAGTAGTTTTGCTGTATGAGGGACCTGTGGCAGCGATCTTGTTCTTCTCAAGTTGAGGGAATGGCGAGAGGGTGACTTCCTCGGCTGGCCGGTCCGAAAAGCCGAGCAAGCCGTCATTTGGCTTCAGCTGCCGCCTCGCGAAACCATCACCAAAAATTTTCTGAAGAACGACTTTCGATCCTTCCAAGTAGTGACGACATTGGAGGCCCAGCTTCCTGCATTCATCACACACCAGCACTCACAAGAAGCAAGAAAGCAGAGGTTGATCAAGCATCATGCCCGTCTCAGCTTCCAAGGCCAAGCGTCAGGCCGAAAAGGCCGCAAAGGCTGCCGCAAAGGGAGACAAAACCGGTGCAAGCTCGTCTAGCGCAACCGCGGTCGACTCCTCCGCCGGCGACGGCGACGGAACTAAGGCGGTCATTACCGACATGAAGCAGCTGGCTCTTGCCACAGAGCGCACTGCTACCGGTGTGCTTGTGTCTGACCCTCAGAGTCGGGATGTGCACATTGACCAATTCACAATGTCCTTCCACGGTCGCCTTCTGATCGACGGCGCCAAGATCGAGCTCAACTACGGACAACGGTAAGTAGCCCTGGTTTGGCTTCAAACTCTCTGAATCCGGCTTGCTGACTAGGTCCCCGCGTCTTCTCGTGCGTCCTTCTGGCGCGTCCTTTCTTCGTCACAGGTACGGTTTGCTCGGTGAGAACGGTTCAGGAAAGACCACATTGCTCGAGGCCCTTGCGCACCGCGACGTAGACATCCCAGAACACATTGACCTCCATCTCGTACGAGGTGAAGTCGAGCCCTCGGAGCAGAATGCGCTTGAGACGTGTGTTGCCTCAGCCAAGGCAAAGGTCGCGCGTCTGGAAAAGGAAATCGAGGAAATGAGCGTGGCGGACAACGTCGACACCGTTGCTCTCGACCTCAAATACGAAGAGCTCGAGGACCTCGACCCGTCCATGTTCGAGGCCAAGGCTGGCTCTATTCTGTACGGTCTCGGTTTCAGCAAGGAGATGATGGCTCGCCCTACCAAGGCGCTCTCTGGTGGTTGGCGTATGCGCGTCTCCCTCGCCCGTGCCCTCTTCACCAAGCCCCATCTTCTCTTGCTCGACGAGCCCACGAACCACTTGGACCTGGAAGCCGTCGTCTGGCTCGAAGCCTACCTATCGACCTATAACCACATTCTCGTCTTCACTTCCCACTCGGCCGACTTCATGGACACCGTCTGCACAAACATCATGGATCTGACGCCGCAGAAGAAGCTCACATACTATGGTGGTAATTACTCCACTTACGTTCGAACTAAGAGCGAGAACGAGGTCAACCAAATGAAGGCGTACCAGAAGCAACAAGAAGAAATCGCGCACATCAAGAAGTTCATCGCCAGTGCTGGTACATATGCCAACTTGGTCAAGCAGGCCAAGTCGAAGCAAAAGATTATCGACAAGATGGAGGCTGCCGGTCTCATCGAACCTGTGGCGCAGCCAAGGCAGCTGCGCTTCAACTTTGAGGATGTCCGCAAGCTGCCGCCACCAATCATTGCATTCAGCGAAGTCAGTTTCGGATACGACCCCAAGCAGCTATTGTACAAAGACCTTGACCTCGGTATCGACATGGACTCGCGTATCGGAATGTGAGTCCGGTCGATGGGCGCGCGCGCGCTGAATGTTTTCATTACCGTTTCTATGTGCTGATCGGCGCAATCTCTGTGCTTCTGAATCACAGTGTCGGTGCCAACGGTACCGGAAAGTCGACACTGCTGAACCTGGTTACCGGCGCTCTGCAACCTGTGTCTGGTACCATCAGCCGTCACGCCGGTCTGAAGATGGCCAAGTACTCGCAACATTCGGCTGACGGCCTGCCTTACGAGAAGTCTCCCCTCGAGCACATGGAGAGCATGTTCAAGGAGAAGTTCCCTGACAAGGAGACCCAATTTTTCCGACAACAGCTCGGTAGATTCGGTCTGACGGGAGCCCATCAAACATCTGCGATCCGCACTCTCTCCGACGGTCTGAAGAACCGAGTCGTGTTCGCTCAGTTGGCGATGGAACACCCTGACATCTTGCTGCTGGATGAGCCTACGAACCATCTGGATATGGGATCCATCGACGCGTTGGCCAATGCGATCAAGGAGTTCTCGGGTGGTGTTGTGATCGTGTCACACGACTTCCGACTGCTGACTCAAGTAGTGAACGAGATTTGGGGTGAGTGTCTCGCGAATTCTTTGCAGCCAGCACTGTGCTGATGATTTTGCTACTGCTCGTGCCGATCTACTATGCAGAGGTGAAGAACAAGGATATCCAGGTGAGTTTCTATTGCTCATTGCGTGATGTTCCGATATCGGCTTTCGCTGACCAGCTTTCTTCTCTCAGAACCTTTCCAAGCAAGACATCACCATCGTCGAGTACAAGAAGATGTTGATGAAGGTGAGTTGGCATTGATCGTTACATTTGCCCGCGTCCAGGACCGCAATTCTCACATCTTGAACAACAATCTCCAGAATTCTGCCGACCAAATCGAAAAGGCGAAGCTGGCAGCCAAGAAGAACTAGGCGGATTCAGGAATAGCACCTCTGCTTTTGCCTCGCGCGTGACCTTTTGTGATCCGCTACCTGCGTTGTGTACGGACTGTCGCGGCCCTGTCTTCGGCCTAGTTTCCACCCACGCTCTTGATGTAGTTTTCTTGTCACGCTACGCCGCATTCTCGCCGAAATTTCATATAGACACGATCCATCTGGGGCCAAAGCTCTGTGGAAGAGGCTGCCATTACCCATCTGATCTGCGCAGACAAGCCGAGTCGTGGTTTGGTTCGAGCACTGGTGACATTTTGTGAGGCCATGGTGCAATCGCTGGCTGCGGCTTCCTGTCAAAAAGCCGTTTGGGACGTGGGGGATGTTCATTCCTACCATCCACCAAGTCGCCTCATAAGTTCCCGGTGCCGTGAAGACTGTGCCCTGTGAGCCATCACTACTGACAAGTGCTGTCGCTGCATTGGAGGTATCCGTCAAGGGGACTGTGGTCTGCAGTCATACTTTCGCACTTGGACCTTGCCTTTCGCGGAAATCACAGATGACGGACAGCGCTTCGGTCGTCCTGCCAGCATGGCCGCCAGCATTCTCGGAGGACCAGCTGCGGGCTCTAGCGAGCGCAAGCACAGACTATGCACTCGCTCACGGGCTTGTGTACCGTCCTGTGGCGGTGTCCTCGTTTCAGGGACGCAAGGTGCCCACTGATTCTGTGATCCATGCACCTTTTTCGCTGCTTCCGTCGCCATTTCCAAGGAGTCTGTTCGAACGAGCTCACGGGGCTGCGGATCGGAAACAAGAAGGGTCTCAAAGTCGCGGGCATTCCTTGGCCGCACTGTATGCCCATCTGTATGCCCGCGTAACCTTGGACCACGATTTCCTGGAGCGCGTTATTGGCGCCAATGTGGCAAAGGTGGACGAATTCCAAGGCAAGCTCTGGGAGATCTATCTACAGGTGCGCAAAGAGCAACAGGAGGCGCTCCAAGCTGGCACACCGCTGTCAATCGGACAACGGCTGCATCTGGGACTCTTCCGTTCGGACTACTTGCTGCATGCTCCGGATGATGATCCAGACAAGGCAGAATCTTCGGTCGGGAGCCGGCGCAACCTCGAACTTAAGCAGGTCGAATTCAACACCATCTCGGCGTCCTTTGGATCATTGAGCAGCCGCGTCAGCGAACTCCATCGGTGAGTCTCGGTGCGTTCTCCTGTTAAAAGCAGATGATTAACAGGGTCTGTATCTTCCAGCCACACCCACACTGCCACAACTGCATTTTGGGGCGCTGCGGATGAGCTTCGAAGCGCTGAAAGGACTCTTCCCTCAAACAAAGCTCTACAGACCTTGGCTGGTGGCCTGGCTGCAGCCCATCGCGCTTACATCGAGGCACAACAAGGCTCAGCAACTGAGGCACCCGCGGTTCTCTTCGTTGTGCAACCTGAAGAGCGCAATGCCTTTGATCAGCGATGGCTCGAATATGAACTGAGCTCGACTCATCAAATCCGCGTGCTCCGAGCCACCTTCGACGAGCTTTCGTCCGCAGCAAGTCCTGCCGGATCACAGACTCAGGGAGGTGCCAGTCTCCAAGGCGAAGCGCGCAAGCTTTTCGTGCGCCTGCCTGGCTTCTCTGCGGCAAACGGTGGCAGAGGAGTCGAGATCTCAGTAGTCTATCTGCGCGCGGGCTACGGACCGGATGACTACCCAGAACATGGCTCTGCTTGGGACGTCCGACACATGCTAGAGCGCAGTGCGGCAATCAAATGTCCCACGGTTGCTCTGCAGCTGGCCGGTGCGAAGAAGGTGCAGCAGGTGCTGGCGGAGCCGGGAGTTCTCGAAAAATTCTTGCTGGAAGCACCTGCTTCCTCAGACGACAGAACATCGCACGTTCGATTTACAACCCAAGATGTTGACCTCCTCCGATCCACTTTCTCTGGACTATGGCCACTCGACAACCGCTCGGATTTGGGCCGCGAGGGTATCAGACTGGCTCGGGCCGAACCGGAGAGGTTCGTTCTGAAACCACAACGAGAGGGCGGAGGCAACAATGTCTATCGTCGCGACATTCCCGAGTTCCTGGACAAGCTGCCTGTTGGAGGAGAAGAAGGGTACATTCTCATGGAGATCATCAAGCCACCCAAGGGCGTCGGCAACTATCTCATGCGCGCGGGCGCAAGTAACGAGGAAGGCCCAAAATTGGCGAGAGATGTGATCTCCGAGCTAGGCGTTTATTCGACGGCGCTCTTTGGACCAGGCTCGGAGCCTGAGCCAGCAGTCAAATCGTCCCAACGCCTCGGCCATGAGTTGGAGATGGTGCACGAGGGCTACGGCGGCTATCTGCTTCGCACCAAGGGCCGGGACAGCGATGAAGGAGGCGTTGCTGTTGGCTACTCCGTGATTGACTCCATCGTCCTGGTCTGAAGTATCTTCAATCTAAGTTTGCAATTGCAGAAGTTTGCGGATCTGTGTCATTGACGAAATTCTGACTTTTACATGTTGGCCTGGGTTTGCTGGAAGAACCGCTGCCCGCTCTACTTTCGTACGTGCGGCAGACACAGCTTCTCGCAAGTTGATCGCATTGTCTCCTGCACATTCGCATAGCGTCGGGTTCAGTGGTCGGCGACATGGACGCATGCTGTCTCCAGACTCACATCCGTACCGACAGGAATGTCCTTGTCAATGACGAACCAGATAGGCACAGCAAGATAACGTTGTGCAACACAATCGACACAGAATTGGTAGTTTTGCAGGCAAGATGCGACCCCGCCACACAGCTGATAACGTACCGTGTCCCCGACCTTGATCAGGTTCCCTCCAGCTGCAGACTTTTTGGGTTGCGGTGTCAGTGTGGTGAGCTCAAGGCTGTTGACTGGGCTGGGAACCTGGTCCATCAATGCTTACACGCGCTTGCAGCAAAGCAGAAATGAAAGCGACGTGCTCGATCTTCATCGTGAGAGAAATCAGATGGGATAGGTAGAATGGCGCAGTGGCAAAGGCAAGGAAGTCACGAGCTGTTACTACCATGTTTATGAACAGCTCTGAAGCTGTGTGCCTTCCCTCCGAACCCTCCGGACCTTCCACCGGCGCGCTCACTCTCGCTATGATGCGGCTTCAGCCTTCACATATCATTGTTCGCCCAGATCCAGTCCAGATGAGGGCATTTGCTCATCGTCCTTGGATGGGACTCAAGCCAACGCAGGATCCGTCATTTGAGTAAGGGCTGTGGTCCAACAAACTTGTCTCAAATGAGACAAAGACACTACTGATGCCGACTTCGTTCCAAGCTTTCATAACGATAAACAGCTGAAATGCCTCAGGAAGTTTGATCAACAGGTAATGAATTTCGGTCAAGTAGAGGTTGTGACAGAGGGAGGAGAGGTGGACAGGCACCCAGGAACCCGGGCTGTGAGGACCTCAGCGATCGGGGAGCCAACGTTCCCTTTCCGGTCCTAATTTGTCACGGTATGACGGACGTCGTCCTCTCATCGACAGTCCGAAGGAGTCGGTGGACAAGGAGACTTGCAGATCCTCTTACAGGTGATCTGAGGGCTCTCTCCATTTCCATCGGGGTGTTGAGTGTAGCTGGCGACACAAGTGGACATGCAGTCCTTCAAAAGAGAGTGTCGAACGTTGCACAAAACGTTCAGGGTCATCAGCGATCAGTTATTGAAAGGCGGTGAAAGACTCATGTGCCCCTTACTTGTCCCCCAAAGGTGAACTTGTTGCAGATGCAGGATTGATAGGCGGCATTGCCGTGGCTCTTGTCCTTGCAGAGTGTGCGAATATTGTTGCAGCCGTGCTGAACGACGGGATCCTGAGAAATCAGACCGGGGCAAGTTGCCTAGGCGTAAATGCCGGATTCTGCGTCAAGGGTGTGCATGGAAGCCTCATGACTCACAATGGCAACAGTCAAAGTGATCCAGATGGCCACAAATGCAAAGTGTGAGGTACGTTTGAACATCTCGTCTAGCTGTTGGATGACTGTTGTTTCGAAAGGATATGTGCTGTAAGGTTGTCGCGCTGATAAATCTGGAACCGATGGAAGGGTCCTCAGGCGTCTTTTTGTGCCCTGCTTCACTTCCCTAGTCTGACCTGTTTCTGCTTTGACCGGATGAACGTTTGGATCTCTGTGCTGGCAGCCTTGAGCGGAAAATTGTTATCTGAAGGTGATTCATCCTTGTCTAGAAAATTGTTCCTTTCCGGCTTGTTGTCACGAAGTCAGTGGGAGGTCAGAGATCGACAGAGATGTTTTGCGCAAAGGTTCGATCGAGCACTTGCTTTGGGCTCTGTTGGATCCAGATCCATACAAGAGACCAGTCGCGACGTTCTTGGACGTGGACGTGGAAGAAGGAGCGTCGCCGGGCCCATGTACCACCTCCACCCCTTCCGCGAAGGCGCCTGACACCTGAGGTATCAAAGATTAATCAGGAAGAGAGAAGGTCAGTCAGAATGCTGAGAGCGTCAGGGGGTTCCTAACATGGGTGATTGCATCTCCATGTATATTACTAGTTCTTAAAATACAGAATTAGGCGGCAGAAAAGAGAGCGAGGTTGAAATGGAAGTGGAGCGCGTCTTCGTGGGACAAACTGGGGCAGAGCCAGTAGGAGGAGGCGCATGTAAGCGCAACCTTACATTCATTTGTCCATCCACCGCTTCATTCCCAGCCACACCGCAAAGCTGTGCAATAGAAATGCTCAAGATGTCAGAGGGCAAGAAGAGGCGATGCGATGCGCAGAGCTGTTACTCACCTGATACTTGTCATCGGGACCACCTTGAGGAACCCGATGCTGAGCCCGACGTAGAAGCCTTTGAACCCACTCGTCTTCCAGATGTATCGCGCCGTCTCGCCCATGCCTAACATGGACCCAGGTCTGATCACAGCGCCGACCTGCTGTCTTCTCCTGATCACCTCGAACGGATAAGCCGCCGTCTGCGAGATGGCACCTGCCAGACCTCCAGCAGTGAGATCTTGGAACACCTTGGAGTGGTACCACCGTAACCGAGCTCGGTCCGAGGGTGCGGGTAAGACCTGGTGCATTAGGCTTCTGCATCGGCCAAACACGACAAAGGAAGTCCCGGCGTATGGGATCATGCCTATTAAGGTGACGGTGAAGCCCCGGTAAAATTTGAGAATGGGAAAGCGGGTGAGCATTCTGGAAGAAAAGGCTTGCTGTGGAGTGAGGGTTGCTGTGCTGCTTTGCATGGGTATTGGTTGAGATGGCGGACCAGGACCGGAGTTGGGATGCGAAAGGGATGATGAAAATGCGGATGAAGCTGCGGACGAAAAGCTTGATATCGAGTTTGCTGACAGCGGAGCGATGGTTGACGATGATATTGACGAGAGCGAGCGGAGATTGCCTGCATTTACGCCGCTTTTGGCCCCTCCTGCAGAAGCTGCGCTGCTACCAGTGGTCGACGCGGCTGTAGCAGAACCCGACGATGAAGCCGTGGCTCTGCTCGTTCTTCTTCTGGCATCTCCACTGAACGGAGCCTGCGTGCTTCCTTCTGTGTAGATTTTGCGGACGATGTCGCGAATGCCGTTCAGCTGAGAGTCACGCTTGGTCTCGTAAGCTAGCCGGACGCGGATGAGCTCGAGCGGGTATGTGATGACGACGGAGGTCACCCCTGAAGCTGAGCCCGCGAGGAACAGCCGCGCCGAGGTTTCGTACTCTTTCGAGGGGATGAGTAGGAAATGAAACTTGTCATAGGCCATGTACTTGATCGCCGCGTACGGGAAGATGCGGACCAAGGTAGCAGAGTGCCCTTGGAAGAGGGCAAGAGGCCCCTTTGTGCGGAAGATGTCACCGATAGCATAGAAAACGCCCAGTGCTCGCCCACTGTACTTTGCAAATTCTGGGTTGTTGGCCTGGAACAAGATCTTGACTCTGTCGAGAGGAGCGATGGCAGTTTTGGCCTTCAGAGGTAGGCAGCATTTGTTCAGCCGAATGCTTGACACGCGACAGAAGCCCGACTTTGCAGCTACTCACTACACAGCCAGCGACACCGCCAGCAAGACCTGATCTGAGAACATATGCCCACGAGCGCTTCTCTTCAATCTTGCGTTTCCCTCTGAGCTCATCTGAGATGGAGTTGAGCTGGGGTGCTGAGGCAGCCGACACGATGGCCTGGTTCTGGGCAAGCTTTCCAGCGGGTGCTATGACGGGAGTTGACAACGATGTCGATGTCGAGGCTGTCGCCATCTTCCGGCTCCCGGCGATGAGCTCCCTCTGCTGGTCACGATGGAGTCGCAAGGGAAAGAAAGGATCAGTCTGGCCTTCCTTCCTGTTGCTTGATTATTCGATCTTTTTTATGCTGGACTTGTCGGGGCAAAGGCGTCATCTTGTATGCGGCGATGAATACAGGTCGCGCTCCGGCTATTTGGGCTCGGCCGAGTAAAGCGAGTCACGTGAGCCAAACCCCTGCCCCCCCCGATTCGGCAACCAACGCGTATCAGCGCCAACCCAACACCTGCCTCAATTGACGTCGAGGTCGCAATCAACACTAGACTACCACTGTGGAAAGGGTGCAGTCGGCTGGCCAGCTCCTCGATCAACAAGCCAGAGACACAGACAGCAGACAAGTGACAGACATGTACTTGGCCAGGCACCATGCGCTGACCTCTCATCCTCCAGCTCCGGCCTTCCTCCACGCAGCATTCTTCCATCATGACAACCACGCCGATCCTCCTGCTGCTGCGGCCACAGACATCATCACCTGCGCAACGCCTTCGGGCTTCTTCGTCGCTCAAACATCGCCCTTCTCCCTCTTATCACGCCGGGCATTCACCCCTTCTCAGGGTGTACTCTCCCTCGTCGTGCCAATCGAACATTCCTCCCTCTTGCTTCTGGTCGGAGGCGGAAGAGTGCCGAGATTTGCGCCAAACAAAGTCGTTCTCTGGGACGAAGCCGCAGTCATCAAATCGACCCAGAAACATCAGCAGCCGGCTTCATCGGACAAGACGAAACAGGAGGCAGCCACAAGCTCGAGACCTTCCTTCTCATCAGAATCTCAGAGCTCCCATCTTGCCGACGCAGACTCGATCCGGGATATCGACGACGATGACGATGACAATGGGATTGACAACGCCTCGTCCGCTAGTTCCTTCTCACATGATCAGCACTCAGAATCTTCCTCAGCAGACAACATCGATCCAAGCATGTACCTCTCTGCAGTATACCATAGCACCGCGGCCAGCAAGCCAACGCTCGAAATGAATGATCCCCCGCTACCTGCCAAACATGATCTCAAGGGCAAAGGCAAAGCCAACGCAGGGCCCGCCCCGATACAGCCTCGAGCTCCAATAAAGTCGTCTCCTTCTACTCCAAGACCAAGTCTCGGCGCCGCGGTTGCCGAACTGGAGTTCGCCGAAGCGGTGACGGGAGTGCAGATCTACCCGTTCGACCTTCCCGCCCCACCGACAACAGCTGCGGCCTTGGCAAAGTCGTACATCATCGTCGTCGTGCTCAAGACCAAGGCCGCTGTGTTCGAGCTCGGACCCGCACAAATGCTTCAAGAACATCAGTCCCAGACCGCACCTCCAAGCTCGCAGTCCGCCGACACCCATGACCAAGGTTTGAGGATCATACATAGAACCACCGTAGATATTGCAGGAGCAGCGAGACAAGGTGAGTCTAGCGTTAGTCAGAATCGTGAATATCATGCGTCAAGCTGATCCGATTCAACTGATCGTGCGCTCATAGGTCTAGCTGCTATAGCACCTGCGTCCTCGCACAAGGTCAACAGCAAATGGTCCAGAAGCAAAGGATCGACAGCGGCATTGATCGCCCTTCCAGGCCGGCAGAAAGGCCATGTACAACTTGTCAGAGTCCCACTCTTAACATGCGCCCCGAGATCTTCTCCGAATCATAACGAGGCAGATCCAAATCAACCGCTCAACATCGGTGCTAGTACGATCATCATCGCGCACTCATCTGCCCTGAACTCGATCACTCTTTCGCCATGTGGTCGCTTGCTCATCACGTCCTCCGATCGAGGCACGCTCGTCAGACTCTGGTCCGTCAGGGGCGACCCCATCCAATACGGATCCGTGTCTGAACTACAGTCCACGCGCTCTGCTTCCACTTCGGCGCCGACAATCAATCCGACACTGATCAGAGAATTGCGAAGAGGAAGTGATCAAGCGTATATATTGAGCGTAGCAATTGCACCCGATCTTTCTGCCTTGGCCGTAGCCAGTGACAAGGGCACGATTCACATCTTCAGGCTGGGCTTGGTGCCAGGTGCGGATTCAGTCCCGAAGAAGGAGGTCGGCGACTCTGACCCCGCGGCTGCAGTTAAGAATCGTGAGTCTTCGCAGATGTTGTATGTTTCATGGATGCGATGACTCATTGCTGAATGAACATGCTTCACACGTCAGCCAAATCGTCATCTTCCTCTTCATCCTTCCCGATACCCAAGGCTTTGAAGAAGGCAACCTCGTTGACTCGAAAGCATCTGCTACCAACTGCGACCTCATCCCTGTCGGTCTTACCAGGCTCGAATCAGCTCAAAAAGTACCTCGCGTCGGAATGGTCCACCGCGCACTTCCGGATTCCTCTCCGCACGTTTGGCGGAAGAAGTGCCGAGGCGGCTTGGGGCGAGCGCGGTGGCCCTGGTGGCGTCGAGACACCTCATGTACGGGTGTCCCTGAAGAAAGCGCCGCAGGCCGGTTCGGCATCAGCCACCTCGACAGCACGATCCGACGCGGATGCGTTTGGCGTTGCAGAAGATGAGCCGGGGAGCACTGCGTCATCGGAGGCGAAAAGGAGAGTTCAGCAGCCAGTCGAAGCCATGTCAGGAGGATCCGCGCGAAGTACCGAGGGCGGCTGGGCGGCTATGCGAGCCCGGATTGAAGATGTTCGCCGCGGCGAGGCTGGCTTGGACGAGAAGATCTTCCTGACTTGGACCCGGTCTCGTGCTGAAGGAGAGTCTGCTCGAGAGTCAGAAGTGAGACCACCTGCTGCGGCCGATGGGCGATCGAGGTACGAGCTGATCGCGTTGACGACGGGAGGCGGCTGGTATCGATTAGGCCTTCCAGATCCTCATCGCAAACCGGAACCGATGCTTCAGGACATAGGCAACGGTGCCACGACGCATCTGCAGGCACCAGCGCGTCCGCAACGAGCTGGGTCCTCGATCTCTGATCAAAGAGCAGGAAGAGATGAGCTTGATTCTGCTGTAGGAGCAAATCAACAGGCTTTGGAGGACCGGGAGCTGGAGAAGAGTGGGATGATCTCAGGATGTACTTTGCTGGAATATCGCCGCTTCGGTCAGCGCGATGAGTGGGAGCAATGAGAACGCTTGAGGAGCTGTATTGGCCTTTGGGGCTCCATTGGGCAACTGTCATAACAAAACGTGCTCAATCGCGAACCATGCAGTCTTTATCGTTGTCCGGGCTTCGATCATGCGCCCGAGAACGTCCCCGCGTCCGATGATGCGATCACCGAAGCGTTCTCGAGGCGATAGCCCGATGGATCCTGAGAGCTCGACAATGAACCTTTCACTGCTACACAGGTTGCTTCGAACGTTCCATTTGCACAGAGCGTCCAGTTACAGCTTGCAAACGTTCATGTGTTGAGGCGAATCCGAAATTTTCCGAGAAGTGCCGCTGTCTGTTTTTCACAATGCACTTTTGCAGCCAAGATCACCCCGTTGAGGAACTCGACAAGTCGGGATCGCTTGGACAATCGACAGCACGTTCCTGCCATGCCACCCTTCCGTCGTTCGGTAGCATCAACAAGCTGGTCGGTGGCGAATTCCAGCATAATACATAACACAATTTCATGACATTACGATGCACACAAGATGAAACAAGATCGTTGCAATGAGGAATGCATTTTGAGGACGGACGAAAACAATCGTCGTGATATACCAGTTTAATATCGTGAATCGTGACGTGACAAATAGGAAAAGGACTAGGGGGGGTCTGGTGAGAAGGTGAGGTGTAGCAGTAGAGTCATCTAGGATGTGGTATATGTCAAGGCCCTATTGTCGAAAGTGAAACCCGGGGGGAGAGAAAGAGAGAGAGGAGAGGAAAAAGGTGCAAACCCTGGACCGTTTTACTTTCCGATGGGGAAGCTGAAGAAGTCGGGGAAGATCTTGGTGAGGTGGGGAGGGAGCTCTTGTCCCTTGGCCTCGGCGGCAAGCTCCTCACGGTCGACCTCGTCCGCGTCGTAGCCCTTGGTCTCGGGGACGGCGATCAGGGTGATGATGGCGCCGAGGATGGAGATGGCGAAGAAGATCCAGAAGACGTTCTCCTTGCCGATGGCACCCGAGTAGCCGGGAGTGCCCTTGGGCTGGGACAGACGGGAGAAGAGCAGAGAGGCGAGGATAGCACCGAGCTTGCCGATGGCAGCGCAGAGACCGTGAGCACCGGCACGAACACGAGTGGGGAAGAACTCGGCGGGGACGATGAAGGTGGTCGCGTTGGCTCCGAAGTTGAAGAAGAGCTGCAGGAAGACGAAGACGACGAAGAAGGGACCAGTCTGGTGCTGGAGCTCGTTGAATCGGCCGGCGAGGATGCCGAGGAACAGAGCGTTCATGAGGAACTGTAATGATATAGGAAGAGTGAGTGAGTGATCAACCAAAGCAAGACGCGAAGTCGGTTGCAAATACTCACACCAAGGAGCTGGATGAAGCGACGGCCGACAATCTCGATGGTGGCGATGGTGAAGAAGTAACCGGGCAGGAAACCAGCGGCGACGATGATAAGGTTACCGGTGGCGGTCTTCATCAACTTGGACCAGGTAGCTTGAGGGCTGCCCTTGGGACCGGAACCAGTGGTGAAACCGATGGAGGCCAGAATGTTGGTGGTGTTGAGATTGATACCGTAGAAGGTGATGTCGACAAGGAACCAGGTGAAGGCGCAGCCGAAGAGAGCCCAGGCGTGCTTGCGTCCGAGGGGGGTTCGGAGACTGAAGTAGGTCGCGAAGTCGTTGTGGGCGCGCTCACCGATCATGCCAGTGAAGCCGACGGACTTGTTCTGGAGGTCGGGGAGGTTGGGCTCAGAGTCGGGAGAGGCGGGCTCCTTCTGGTTCTTGATGAGGTCGTCGTCACCATCGTTGCCGACGATGGGGCCAGCCTTCTCGATGAGGTCAGGGTTGTCCTGGATGGCACGGGCTTGGGTGAAGCGGGTAGACTCAACCATGGTCAGACGGAAGTAGAGGACACCGAAGGCGGGGACGAGGGAGACACCCTGCAGGATACGCCACGCGCCGGAAAGCTTGGGGATGTCACCAGCAGTGACCGGGCCCTTGTATGCGGCGATGACAATGACGGCGACGAGGGAGGCGAACAGGTTACCCCAACCCTGGTTGGAGAAGATCCAGCCGAGGAGAGCGCCACGCTTCTTCATATAGGCACGGTCGGCAACAATGGTAGCAGACATGGGGTAGTCACCACCGATACCGATACCCATGAAGACACGGAAGGCGAAGATCCAGTAGGTAACACCCTTGCCGAGGTAGTCGGGGGCGGAGATGATCAGGATGACAGCGACGATGACGATAAGGAGCTCCTTGCCGTAGACCTAAGACACGCGACATTATATTCAACACTGGAGGATCTCTGACGAACAACGCGCAATGTACCACTCACAGCAGATCGACCAAAGCTGTCACCGAGAAGACCGAAAAGAATCTGGCCAAGAACGTTACCCAAGTTGGCGGAGGCCTTGAAGACACCTCCGTTGAGACCCCAGTCCATGTCCGAAGTACCCTTGGGGTAATAGACGAGGAGGGCGATGGCGTAGATCAAGTTGACGACGAACAGGTCGTAGGCGTCCATGAGGAAACCGACACCGGCGATGACGAGGAGCTTGACCTCGCCCCAGGTGAGGCCGATGGGAGAGCGGTGTTGCTTCTCGACGAGGGCGAGAGGGCCGGCAGCACCGGCGCCTTGCCACGCGTCCATACCTTCAGATCCCCAAGCCATTGTAGTTGTTGATATGTCTTGAACGAGTGGATAGAACTGGGTGTTGAGGAGGGAGGGAAGGACAGGAGATGATGTCGTGTGATGGGGGAGCCAGATACGAAGAGGAACGGAGAAGGTCGGGGTGAGGGTTATATAGGGATGCACACAGTTGCATGCAGGCGTGCACAACACACACCCACGCGCCGGCGCAGGCCAGGTTCCTTCGGCCAACCCGCCCTGCGGCACTAGCCCAGTCTTGTCACAGAGCAAAAAAGAATGAAGAAATGAGCCATTCAGTCGCAGAGACAGGGACGAGAAGAGAAGAGAAGGCTCCCCTCCCGGCTAGGATCTCATCCATCCACTCCCTGCTCGCGAAATCAAGTTTTGGAAGGCCGCACACTAAAAAATAAAAACAAAAATATTGCAATCCAAATTGATAATTTAATACTTGCAGGTTGATGGTTGATGAACAGGAAGATGATGGGTGTTTTCCTTTCATTAGTGTGTGTTGAGGTCCGATTAATTGCCAGCCATGTCACATCCGTGGATATGGAAAAGAAAAGGTTGTCGCAGCGACAGATCTGGTTCTGTAAGTGCCCTTCTCCCATTCAACATTTATATTACACAAGATTCAAAATGTTAATTTTATTGGGCCTGGACGCGGATGCTCCATCAAGTGGACCACCTTCCCATCCACAGAGGGGAGACGAGACGAATGGATGGAGGTGTCCCTCACTCTCTCACCGCAATCGCTTGTAGAGCTCTGAAGCGATCAAATGGGAGTCAAAGCCCGTTGGCCGACAGTGTGCAATGCCACCGCGATCATCAGCATCGGGCAGAGACGGGGCTGGCCATGCTGCACCAACACGGGAATGAATGGGGCAGCGTTGAAGCAGAGTGACTGTTCTTTTCCAACCCAATCCCCTCCATTTTGCAAATGAGTACGCCAGCTTGATGCACATCCATCCGTCCCTGCATGGCTTTAGGCAACCCCTCGCCGATGGCTCCAGCTCCCATCTGTTCAGGCACCCACAAAGTGCACTTGCCCGCAATACACGAACCTGCCTGTGGCTGCTTCTTGCTCCCATTCACAAACAGGCAAGGATGCGCCTGAGTTGCCGGATGCAGCGCGTGATGTGCGAACCACCCAATGACATGCTGCAGTCCCAGTGTCGAAGTTCGGCATGCTGAATATCCTTTTGTATGGAAAGTAGTCGTTCTTGCTCTGTTACTCGTGGGCAAGACTCAGACTACAAACATCGGTGGCTGGCTCGAATGTGTGCCTGCACGTGTGCGGACAAACGGCACACGAATCGGACGCTTGTGTGAGCAAAGCTCGCTCGAATTGAATCAGACTGATTGTGCATTTGTTTACGACCCGTTCATCGTCCGATGGGTGGGTCGCATGCATTGGGCACCGGTCTTGGCGCTAAGTGCCCTGGGCTCTCATCGCATATGCCGTCGGTATGCACCGAAGTCGGCGCGGACATCCTAAAGTGATTTTTTCTTCCCTGTGTGGCTGGTGAGCACGTTCAAGGCACGGGAACCCATGTTCGAGAACATCGAGATTTCCACTTCCATCCCGTCACCCCATTGGCACTCTGTTCTGCACACACGCATGGCTCGCAAACTGAGCCGGCCAGGTCCCTAGCACAACAAGTCTTAGTCTGGATGCTCGCTGAGCTGATGTGTTGTGGCCATCCACGTTCCACCGCCACCTGTGCACTCAGCTTCGCCCGTGTGGCCCGAATGGCTCCGGTGTGCACACACAGTGAAGAACGTCGTTCCCACATGGCAATCGCATCGTGGGAAATCGAACATTTATCACAGCGAGAGGGTAACATGAGTGCATCAATGAGCTGGGGAAGCATAGGCTGCCATCCTCAGCGGCCAATGCATCTCTGAAGTGTCGCTCCGCGTTGCTGGTCTTGCAGGCCGGCACAAAGGACGATTACTCCCTTTGTCCGTCGCAACGTTGCAATGGATCGAAATGTGTGTACACATTTCCCACACTCGAGCGTTCCCATCTCACTCTCACTCGAATCAGTCTGCGACCTTGTGTCTCTAAAGCAGCGGCTCACAGCCGTGAATTGCTTGCTATGTACCCACCTGCTTCCAAGAACCACTGCCGCTCTGGACGGGCAGCGGGCGGGGTCGGACATAGGTGCGATTCAAGCGGTGGACAAACCGTCGGGTCCAAGAAGATGATAGTCTTGGCCTGCCGGGTAAGCACTCAAAGCGTGTCTCCATCCTCGTTCTGATATGTCCTTGGCCACAGAGCAGCCCCATGCGTTTGACAGGATGTCGGATCTCGAGCATTGCTCAGGTCTTCTTTGCTTCTCTCTCGGTCTCACTACTCTGCGTCGTTTCCAAAGAATGCAATGTTCACCATCCTGACTTGGTCCAGGAATTTCCTTCTGGCTAGGTCCCGTCCAGCTCACGTTGATTGCCCAGCGTAGCGGAATCTTTCTTTTGCTCGCCTGTGCAGCCCTTGCTATTCCTCTTCCAGACCCATCCATGATCTGCAGCAGGTGTTCTTGCTGGCTATAGCCTTCCTGTTCCTTCTCACACGACACATCCCCAAGTGTTGCCTTTTTGCTGAGCTGAGTCTAGATCTTCGAGCCTCACACACACGCACTTCTTCGAGCCGCTTCACTTCAGTTCCCGTTCATGTGGACAGAGGCAATATGTGTCTGTTGTTGAGGCCATCACGTGAATGCGGTCATGGAGTTGGGAGCCACGGTGAGGACATGCCTTTTCGAAGGTTTATGCCGACTTATCCAGCGAAATCACTGAAAGCACAAAAGAGTGCGATACAGATTGGAAAGGAAGCTCTGAGGCTAAATGCAGGCACGTTGACATGGAAGTCAAAAAACTTGGACAGGCACAGGACCAGTGTCATGTTTGCCCGAGTGCAGCTGGGTGGGATGTGTGAGATTTCGGTGAGGCTTGAAGAACGTGCGCAACGAGCTTAAGTCGTTCACATCCCCTCCCACCGTTCCCCAGGGTCGGAACAGCGAGCGCGATTATCGCTGGATAAAGAAGGAAAACAGGCTTTGGAGTCAACCTCTACCAACCTCCTTCCTGCCCAACCTCGACTGCCGCCTCGTCTGTGTCTTGACTTCTCCTGTCCCCCCCCAATGCCAAGCCGGAGCACCGCCCGGCCAGGCGCAGGAACAAACTCGCACAGGAACGAACAAGGAGCAAGCCATGTCCTATGACAAGTGCCTGCCCGGACGAGGTCTGGACGGGGCCGTCCCTGTCCGCTTCCAGCTACATACGAGTATGTGACCCGGCGACATAAATCTTGAACACACACTCAGGGCAGAGAGAGAGGCACGGAATTCATCCCACACTTACTCATGAACCTTGCGGATGGGCGAACAGCACAGAAGAAAGACTGGAGATGTGCCCAATCCGGCTACATACACACATGGTATTTCTGTGCTCGCGCCCGTTCCTTCGGCGAAGCGCCGATGGGACTTTACTGTATGTGCGCACAGAATGAATGGAAAGGTGCGGACCCAAGCAAACGTCGTGTGTGTGTGTGTGTGTGTGCATGGTCCTTGCTCGCACGAGTGCTCGCGATCGACCGTTCGGGTTCCCCCACCCCGCTCCTGGCAAACGCCTGACTTGCCCCAAAGCCAGAGCCGGGTCAGCCTTGCGAACAGCTCCCAACCCCACTTTCTGATCGAAGAAGGGTGGTATGGTGATGTGGTGTCGATCGGGCGAGCCGGATTCTTTGAATGAGACTAGAGCTGAATGCGGGTGGACAGCACTACGACGTCGAAGATCAAGGATTCTCCCCAGAGAGGCCAATTCATCCTACGCAGCTGTGGCATTCCACTGGTTCGGCAGGCCCATGGAATGATCAAACTACGAAATCAATGAGACAAGATTGGAAGGTCAAGGCAGCTCCCCCATGCCCATTCCACGAGGAGAGTGGCAGGTGGGCGAAGGGCTTGCGATCTTCACTCAGAGGCTTCAACAAGCTCGCTCACCATGACCTTAGCCTCTGCCAAATTGGAAGCGCGAACAAATGTTTACCAGTTGGACAGCCTCCACTCCACGCCCTCCCCATCCCAAAGGTTGTGTGGTTGGTTGATTTAACAAGTTGATGGTATCGGCTCTGTGCACCATCAACAACATGCTGAGGCAAGCGAGCTACTCAAGCCTTTGGACCTTTCTTCCGTCTTCATGAGCCCGGGGCCAGGTAACTGACCTTCTAAGTTCTAAACGTTCAGCTTCGTCGAAGCCAAGATACGGATCGCCACAATGGGTAGATAACCTCATCTCTCCTACGGCTCAGATGCCATCCACCTATCTATATTAGCGACCAGCATCATCAATGTCCCACTGCTGAACCATGTGCTGCCGTCGAGCGTCGAGAGCAAGCTTTCTAAACGGGGCGGTCGTTGATCGGAGTCGGCAGCGACCTGACAAGTGACAACGCTGGCCACGTTCTCCTTGATTAAGACAGGACGTGGACCTCATCGTTCACCAAAAAGGCAATAGTACCAGGTCCATCCGTTGACGATGACATCCCTCCCTCCCTCTCTCCATTTGTCTGTGGTATTCTGAACCCTGCTGACCAACCTCGTTCTCCATAGCATATAACATTGTGGCGGGTCGGGCTGGCGTGAAGATGGCAAGTTTGACAGGCTACCTCATCTTGAGAGGATGTGCCGACGAGGACTCCGTGAAGTAACCCTACCGCGAGATGGAGCTGAGCTCGCTCACCGAGCTCGACGTCTTCCAACGCTGACATTGTCTGGATCGCTCCCAGTTCAGACGGCGTAAGCGCATTCTTGTTGAACTGATGCTGACCGGACCTCTTCTGACAGACGCTCTCTGAGTTTCGCGTCCTCACGTCCATCCTCTTTCCTGCTTATCGAAGCGTCCGCCTCGCGCCGACACACACGGGACCAGTCCAAGTCGCTTTCCAGCGCAGCATTCTGCTGTGCGACCCTTGCAACCTTCCCACTCAATAGCAAGGAATCACACAAATGCACTTGTAAGACTAGGGGAAGTACTACTACTCTCTGATTGGTCCTTCAATATATCTTCGGCGACCTTCAGGCCTGGCCTCTTCACAAGACCTCGTCCGCGTAAGGGAGCACGTTCACGTCTCCTACCGCTACCGTGGTTGGCTTGCTCTTGAGGGCCTTCTCCGCGGCCTGGATAAACAGAAATGGTAAAAAAGGCGGATCGCAGGAGGTCGTGGTCAGCAATTTAGAGTGGGTTCCCCTACCCTATCCATCCACTCGACGCGATCGATACTCACGGATTGGACGGCCGAGGCAGACACACCCTCCAGTGCCTTGAAAGTCTCCTCCAGGCTCACAATCTTCTTGGTCTCGAGCAGCTGCATACGTAGTGGTCAAGCGCAGTGATTCAGCAGTGGTCAGCGCTCCAGATACCATTTGAGACCGCTACTGGCTGATCCTTGGCATGCAAACTCACAGAACCGGCGACAGCCTCGTGGCTTCCTGCGCGTGCCTCGACGGCAGCGGCAGCATCGTACTTAGCCTTGGCAATGGCCTTCTTCAGGTCCTCAGCGCTGATCTTGGACGCAGCCTCCTTGATGGCAACAGAGGCCGACTTGACGGCAGCAGACAGTTTGGGGGCAGGGGCGCTAATGTAGGCACCAAACACACCCGTGTCGGAGAAGGTCAGGTTGAAGGCAGACGCCGAGACCGAAGGGTCCTTGGCGTTCAGTTGGGACAGTGGTGACAGGCCAGCAGACCACTTGACCGAGCTTTCGCCGCCCAGGTGGGCACGCAGCACGGCGAGTTCTGGCTTCGAGCCGGTGGCAGCACCTTCGAATCCGAGCCAGAAGTGGGCCTTGCTGGCTGCAGAACCCTCTGCTCCATGGGGGGCGGCGAAGGCGACGCGTTGCTCACCACCCTTGTAGGTGGATGTCGCCTTTGTGACAGATCCAGAGGCGGGGACACCAGAGAAGGACTTGGAGATCAGGTTCGCGAGCTTGCCAGAGTCGATGCCGGAGCCGAGGACAACGAGGTTGTTCTTGGCGATGGCCTCGCGCGCAAAGGCAACAGTCTGTGCGTGAGAGACGGGGTGAATAGGGGAAGCGAAGAGCGAAGCTCCAATACCGCGGTGTCGGAAGGCCGTTTGGGTCAGCTGGTCAAAGCCGAGGACCAGAGGGTTGCCAAGGGACTGTTCGTATTCCGAGCCAATTTGTGGGATGACCTCCTCGTTGAACTCATGGCGACGGAATGCTGATTGTGAAACAACCTCACCCAACAGGGGAACGAAGAAGTCCCTGCAACAGTGTTGGACGTCATGTTTAGATATATGCTATCATCGTGCCCTGTCCAGATTGACGTTTTGTACTCACTCGTCTCCGCGCAAGAATTCGGCCGTGAGAAGGAGGTGCTCCTTGGACAGCGAAGACGACAACACACCACCGTACAGTTCTACCTCGCGAATGAGAGCCAGAGCAGTGCGCTTTTGTGTCGACTTGAAGAAGGAGCTGTGCAAGATATGGAGAGTGAGAATAATGTCGATAGTAATAGGTACAAGTACCAAGAAGCATGACTCACCTCTTCAACGCGTCTGTTTGGACGGGCGGAAGGAGACTAGCGATCAGAATCATGCAAGGCGCCAAATTGGTTCGCGAATCGTAACTCACGGGCAACACCAGCAGCAGTCTCGTATCGTGGTCCAGCTTTCAAAGCGACAGTGACAGTGGTCACAGGAGCGCCATCATCCTGCAGAAGTAGAGCAGAGTGTATGCGCATTCAGCAATCAACAATTCTTCCCATCCTGGATGTTCGTGCTGCAGCGGAGGTGTGCAAGGCATCTACTGGCTGTATGCTCCGGGAAACGAAGGCAATAGCGTGCACCCTTGTCCGAATCTGGGCAGATGGTAGTGCTCAGACAGAGGATGTGGAGACGGCAACTTACAGCAGCAGCAACCTGGATGGAGTCGGCGGTCGCGGTGGAGAACGCCCGGCGGCCAGCGTTGGATCCTGCAGCAGCGCTGCGGTTACCAGCGACAAAGGCCAGGCGAGCAGTGCTGCTCACACCTGAGCGAGCGGCGGACAGCATTTAGAGTGACGAAGGCGGTGGTCCAAAGGAGTGGAGACGGTGATGTCGGGTCTAAAGTGCAAGGAAGGGGAAAACGCCTGCGAAGGGGAAAAGAGTGGTCGTCAGGCGGAGAGCTTGGACTTCCAACACGGGGAGATAGACACGCACCGAAGTCACCTTGACGATCTCACACGAAGCTGCGGGTTCGAGACTGAAAGGCAATAGCGAGCTCGTCGAAGCTGACCGTCTATGTGTATGTCGTGCTAGGTGCTTCCAGTGGAGCGGTCGGTCACACGCTGTTGGAAGGTCCTTCTTGTCTTTCTCGCCGGTGGATCCCGAGCTTTCAAGTCACGTGGCTTATAAATGCGCGGAGCCTTTTTCAACGGGGCTGGTGCCAGAAGCACGCACCAACCAGAGAACAGCACAGAGCCAGGAATAAATGAATGGATTTCGGGCATGAGCAAGCGTCCAGAGATGCAGAGGCAAGGAACAGGAGTGCGCTCGGAGGCCAACGTGAAGACAAACTGTGTGAGGCAGAGAACACAAACCTATGTACGATTACGAACATGACTTCCGCAGAGCCGAGATCCGAGCATTTGGGGAAAACACAATGACCGCAAGGAGGGAGAAGGAAATTTCATGTTCTCCGCTCAGTCAGGCCCTCCTCAGGAACCGATGACGGTGCCTCTACTGGCCCGGTCTCGTCTGCGTTGTCTACGTCGTCGGCGTCATCGTCACCGGCGATAATCGAGAGGCGTTTCTTTCCGCTCCTTCTCAGAGAACGGAATGTCAGGCGGTCTCGAATGCTGAGCCTTCTTCGCTTGGACCCGCTGCGATTTCTCCAGTCGGGCTCGTCGGAAGAGAAGCTGTATCCGCGATTTGGCCTGTCGACTCCCGTCAGCATGTCGTGATGCGTGGACGAACGGGAGGTGATCGGGCGCAGGTCATGCATGCCCACGTCGCGCTCGTCGACGGCAGGCTCCCCGTTGCTCCGTGAGCGGAGACTCCATCTCTTTTGAGACTTCTCCTTCTTCGGCGGCAATGGAACGCCGTACTCGGCCGCCGCTCGCACCGCCGGCATCCGTGGGTCGTGAATGTAATCATGCGTCGGATCATACTTGTCAATGACCCGAAGGATGTCGACGTCGCGAGGGTAGTAAGTTTGGCGAATGTGGTTGTAGATGGTCCGAGGGATCAAAGCCACGATGACTGCGACGGGACCAGCGAACCAGAAGTACGCCGACTGGTACAGCAGATGGTTGTTGCCGTAACTGTAAGTCCAGATGAAGGATGGAGGGAACGCCGCGTAGATGGGGGCGAAGATGAAGAACAGCGTGGGACCAATGAAGACCGCGAATACAATCCACCACGTCCAGGCTCTTGTATCCAGACCAGTGAACAGGTTGGCACAAAGCACCGAGGCCATGGCCATGCCTGTCGTCCACTCGTAAAGGTTGATGCTGTACCCATCCGACCGAGCAGACGTGGTGTCATAAGTGTAGCAAAAGAAGCTGCAGACCGCCAGGATTCAAAGTCAGTACCGGATGCTCGTTCAGAATAAGGCGTCTGTGCACTCACAAGTAGAACACTGCAGACTGCCAGGCACCATCCAGCATGTATATGGAGAAAGGCATCAGACCGAAATACTTGCCCTCACGGGCGCGGCGATAGAGTTCGGGAACCTCCATCAGCACGCGATCGGAGATATTGCGGTCGAAGATTCCGACACCGATGACAGCTGCCACCGTCCAGAAGGCGTTCCAAAGGAGGAGGTAGATGTAGTCGAGCGCCTGTGTCGTTGACCATGCACAATAAATTTGGAACCAGAACAAGTAACCGATGTTGATAATCTATGGGCAGTAGTCACGCTAAGTCAGACGGATAGCTCATGTAGCCCGAGAGAGTCTGGACTTACCTCTTTGTAGAAAAAGTTGAGGATCATTGTAGAGTTTCTGTAGTACGACCAGTGACCGTGAACCAATAGCAGCCTCTTCAAAAATCGGAACTGGGCGATCGCGTAGTCGGATGCGTTCACAGCCTGCAGACCCTCTTCGCCCGCTATGCCGACTCCCACATGGGCAGCTTGGATCATCGACACGTCGTTTGCACCATCTCCGATCGCGAGAGTTATTACGTTCAATCCGTCCTTGATGAGTCGTACCACCAAAGCCTTCTGCAGAGGAGAGACACGGCAGCAGATGACGGCTTTGCACTGTGTCGAAATTCTCAAGAGAAGATCTTTGCTGAATTGTTCAGAGAGGGCGTGGCCGAGCGCGGCACCGTCGATCACGAGCGCATAGCCGCCTGCACAGCAGATGCAGAAATTAAGCAATTCTTCAGCACATGTTTCTGTGATCAATAGAGAGATGCAACTAACCTGGTCTGTTGCCATTGTCTTCGCCAACGATGGATGCGTGGCTCACACCGCTGTGCCGACTGGATCGGTTTCGATTGAGCGAGGGGCGCGATCGTGCTGCTGAGGATGCCCGAGGCCCGTGTGCTGAAAGGCGCTTGTTGTGCTGGGAAGGACGGCCAGCTGCTTCTCCACCGTCATCCTCCTCTTCAATGTCTTGCAACCCATCTTCTTCCAGAGGAGGAGGTTGGTGCTCCATCTCAGCAAGAGTCTCTTCTCCCCCGAAGAAGCGGTTCACAGCCGTCTTGAGCTGTTCATATGCCGAATTGGGTTGACCGTACTCGCCGCCTCGCACAACGATGAGGTTCATGTCTTTCGACAACAACATAGTCGAGTAGCCGATCGCGATCGCAGTCTCTAGCTTGTCGCCGGTGGCTACCCAGATGTTGATTCCCGCTCGCTTGAGATCGGCAATAGTCTCAGGGACGCCATCTTGCAATCGATCCTCGATAGCAGTGGATCCGGCCAGTGTCAATTCCGTTTCGATCTCGCTGGCCAGCTCCTCCATCTGCTCGTCGCGTTGATGGATAGCGACAGTTGCGTCGTGGTAGCGGTGAGCCCACTCTTCGTAGTAGGACGGATCCAACTCCCGGTACCCAAGACAGAGAGTCCGCAACCCCTTGTTGGCAAACTCCTCCAGAGCCTGGTCAGTGCCCTCCTTGAGCTCATCCTGTCCCGCGGCAGATCGCTCGAAGATGACGCTGTCGGCTCCCTTCGAAAAGAGGAAAATCTTGCCGTCGCTGAGTCTGCGAACGATGACACTCATACGTTTGCGCGCGGAAGAGAACTCGATCAGCTGCAGGAGCTCGTACTCTTCCAGCTCGGTCGCATGAGGAGTCTGAATCCGGAGAGTGTTCTTCTCACGTCCGCAGAACACAAAGCCCGAGTCAGCAGCCGCCTGAACGAGCGCCTGCTCATCGGGACTCTGGGCTTTGTACTCGATGAGGCCGTCCTCGTCTTCGGCGGTCAAGACCGTGTGGCAAAGTGCAAGGCAGCGGAAAAATTTGCCAAGTGCGACTGCCTGGGCTGCATTCGGGTCTTTCAGATCGTTCGTCAGTTGGGCGTCCTGCCAGGGAGCAACATGATCCTTGGGTAGTTTTGCGCGCTTGCGGGCCGACTCGGACGTTGGCGACGCGCTCATCTGTTCCTTCTCCTTAAAGTCTTGGGCTTCAACAGAGGTTGCGTCGCTTCCGTCCTGTTGGCTGTCGCCGTGGTAAGTTACTCCATTGATGTTGCATTCGCGGAAAAGCATCAAGTTCTGGGTCAAGGTTCCGGTCTTGTCACTGAAAATGTATTCGATCTGGCCGAGGTCATCCGAGAGGTTCCAGCTACGAGCCGTGGTCCTGCGTTCCGTTTTGTCGTAGTACAAATCTGCATCTTCATAGATGAAGATGGCCTGGACCGTGCGGACGAATTCGATGGAGATGTACAGGGAAATAGGCACGACGTTCTGGAAGGTGATCAGACCGTTGCCGAAAGTCGCCAGACCGTTGATGTCCGGATTATCGTCGGAGCGGTTGGCCGAGAATTCCCAGTAAGCGTCGCGGTCGAAGTACCAGTGCTCGAGGCGGCTGTCCACGATCGCGCACACGCTAGACATGATTGCGAGTAGGGCCAAGTTCACATAGACCATGGGCTGCATTTGTCGCTCGACCTTGCCACGCTTCGAAGGCGTGTTACCAGAGTTGGCGATCACCTTGCTGTCAACACCAGTCATGAGCACGATACCAATCACCCATTCCGTGTTGCGGAGTTTGCAGCCGCGCAGTAAGACCTGGTTGAGAGTGACTGGACATCTCTTCACGTTTCCGTCGGCTCCCTTCTGATCAGGAAGGAAGACACTCGCGTTGAGTCGGTACATGTTCGTGTCCTGGGGCTCGACGTCGATTCGCAGCTTCGCCCGGGCACAATCGGCTGGGGTCTTGAGATGGGCGAGTTCCGGTACTGCCGAGCGGGACTTCAGGTTCGTTTCACCATCCAAATTCTTTGTTTCGATGAAGCAAGAGTTCTCGTCCTCAGAAGTGGCACAAATCAAGATGTCTGCGGGGATACTGTCATTGTTCTGTAGGAGGACAAAATCGCCGACAGCGAGACGTTCCCAAGTTGTGTCTTCCCAATGCGGCCCGGAACGAAGGTGCTGCGCGCCGTCAACTTCGTCCACGCCAGAGACGCTGGCCCGACCCAGAACACCATGATGGTGCATGACAGGCTGACTCAGGCGATTTGTGTCTGATCGCTTAGGAGCACTAGAGTCGATCCCTTCCGACGTGTTGTTCTCGTTCGAGCCTGCGCCATTGAGCTGCTTTTCGGCCTCAGAACGCGTATTGTCCTCCGTCAAATGTTGTTGAATCACTTCGCTCTGATGTTTCTTCTTGCCGGAGAACCGTTGGACGAGCAGATTCCAGCTGTTAAGAATACCTTCGTCTCGCGGTTCGGTGATGTTGGGATTGATGTATCCAGGTGCGACCAGAACGGGAACTTGGGACAGATTGATGCTTCGATCGGATGCGTGACGCTTGATGTCTTCGTACCCGTCCTTCGCAGCGGCCAAGGCCAGGACGGCAAGTAGGGGCAGAGCCGCCAAACCAGGCGAGATGGTGTAGAATTTGGGGAAGAACTGCAGGATGATGATGAGCAAGAAGAAGCAGTTGGCGACTCTCCGGAACTGTTCCAACAGATTTTTGCTGTGGGAAGCTCGAGTCAGTCCCATGTCGGAACAAAAGAAGCGGTAGCAACCAGGCGGACGGCGGCGACTTACAAGATGAAGTTGTATGCAGTGTATTTTGCTGTTATAGTTTGATTGGTCGCAAAGATCCACTTGGGCCGCGGTCTGCCCTTGTGATCGAAGGCTTCTGAGGGCAGCGGCTCATTGATGTAGATGGATCGCTGCGAAGGGGGCGGCCGCTTCTTTCGGAAAGCTGTCTCTGGATTCAGGTCGATGTTGCGGACCGCGTGTAGGAAGCGTTTGGGGAACGAGGGTTTCTCTTCCGAAGACTTTGTGGCTCCGAGATCTTGGTTGGCACTACCCTTGCCCCTGCCGGCGAGGGGGTTGGAGATGGCCATGATGGGTAAGTCCAACGCACCGACGTGGTCACGAGGAAGGTTTATATAGGCACGACTAGGGAATTCTTGCTAAAGCTGATCCCGGGGAGTTCTACTCCGCGTACCGCTGCTCTTCTCCGCCGACGGGACTTGCGGCAAGTTGATCCTGCTGACTTGTGACCTTCTGTTAGAGCTGGCGAAATGAGACAACTGGAGAGTTTTGACGTCACAAAGAAAGAGGGGAGAAGGAGTGATTCCTCAGTCAGCAGGCAGCTCGGCGAGCTTGGATGAGTTGGTTACGCGCGTGGGACTGACCCGATGGATGCTCAGTAGCTGCACGGTCGCACCTCCGATTGGTCAAGTCGAAAGGAGGGAGTCGGAGAGCAGTCCCGAGGTCGGGATTTGATGTCGGCCGGGGGTTCGCGTCCCAAGGAATTCCAACAGCACGCGTGCGTTGCGAGCCTGTTGTGACGATGATGAACAGGTAGCAAAGGAAGTCGTCCGCGGCAGCAGCAGCCCAAGGGGCAACCTATATGTGCGCGTACGAGTATGCAATGGAATGCGAAGGTGATGGTCTGCCAAGAGTGAGAGAGGCGGCTCTGGTCTGCCAGGCTCGACTTCCTGGGTTGGGCAAAGCCGCCCCGGGCGTGCGAGCCAATTTTTATTAAGCTGCCCCTCGTCACTCACTCAGCGCCACACAGAACGGACATAAGGCGGCGCAGTCTGCACATTGCAGCGAGACTTCCATATGAACGGGTCACATTCGGAATGCCTGGGCCGGGGCAGCTCAGCTCATACATATGCAAGAAGACTCAGCAAGAAATGGTATTGCGATGCTATCATGGTTGACTACGGGTTCATGTGCGTGTGCTTGGAAGCATCATCTCCGGGCCGCTGCGAGGTCCTGGATGGTGACCATCTCTCATGAGTACATGTTGTTGTTGCCCGAGCCACCGGCACCGCCTCCACGACCTCCTCCACTCATGAAGTTTCGGGCCATTCTGTGGGATGGTGGGCCCAAGTCAGTACGAGGACCTTAGCACGCATAGCAGCGCTGGTGGGTGGACTCACTGTTGCATCTGTTCAGCGTGATCGGGTTGCGAAACGAGGATGACGAGCATTGAGAGGAGGATTCATGTCAGACATCGGAACTTTTGAATCGGAATGGGTACCCGAGCTCACGTTAGGATCAGACATCAGATTCTGCAGCATGGGATTGTTCAACAGTCCCTCAAGACCGCCATTGGACATCATCTGTGAAGCGCAGCAGAGAATGGTCAGCATGTCCAGTTTCTGAACCATTCGCCTCAGGCGTCATCAGTCGACCTACATTTTGAGCCATCTGTACGTATCCGGTTAGAAGGGGTGGTCAGGGTCAGCAATCTTGAAAACTCTCGTCATCATCACATTTCTAAGGTTACGCACCTGCATGATCTGTGGGTTGTTGAGCAGAGCGCCCAGATCTGGCATTCCACCAGCTCCTCCCGCACCACCAGCTCCAGCACCAAAGCCAGGGAATCCACCAAGTCCACCCGGGCCAGCCCCGGGAAGTCCGCCTCCGTCCCGAGACACGGAGTCGGAGCCGGATGAGGAACTAGATCCAGCGGAGACCTGCTTCAGAGAAGCTTCCAGGCCGTTCTTCATGACCGCGTTGGACGGATCGATGGCAAGTCCGGCCTCGTATGCCTCCACAGCTTCCTGGTATCGAGTTGCGGAGAAGAGTGCGTGGCTGTGCTCACGCAAGATGCCCCTTGTCAGCAATGCCATGCCTGACATTCAGTACGCAATGCAGCAAGGCATGCAGAACTCACCCGAGACGGGAGTACGCTCTCGCAAATTTGGGGTCGAGCTCCTTGGCCTTCGTAGCGTCCTCGATGGCCTTGTCATGTTGTTGAATCTGGGAGTATGCGGCCGCGCGGTTAGAGTAATAGACGGGGTTCGTAGGATCAATCTCGATGGCTTCGTTGTAAGCGGCAATGGCGGCACCGTAGTCCTTGGCAGTCATGGCCTTGTTGCCGTCTGCCTTGAGCGCCTCTGCCTTGGTCTTATCGCCATCGCTGACAGTCTTGGTGGACGGAGTCGAGCTGGCTGCGGTGCTGCTGCTGGCGGCAGGTTGCGGCGTGGCACTAGGAGCAGAAGCTGAGGAGGATGGGGCGGCGGCGGCGGTAGCACTAGTTCCTGATAGTTTGGACTGTGTGCGCAGGAAAATGTCGTAGATTTGAGCAAGACCAGGGCCGGTCGGTGTTGGTGCATTCTTGTCGAGGTCGAATGCCGAAGCAAGTGCCTCGGCCGCCTTGGTGAGTTCGGCCTGCTTCGCCTCGTCCGTGATGGCGGACTTGGTGGCTGGGGCCTGGAGCCACGCGAGGACGGAGCCTGCCAGCGCCTTTGAGGGAGTTGCTGACGCCATGTTCGACCTTTCTGTTGCTGCAGAAGGGAGTAAGGAGGCGGTGTGGTGGAAGCTGTCAGTGTGGAACACCAAGGATGCCTCTGAGATTTTGCGGCGGGGCTGAGCTCAAAAGCACGAGTTGACGGGACGAGCACATCAACACGGGAGGAGGTGAGCAGCACACACGACCACCTCACGAAGCACATCACCTATATCATCGAACACAGTAATCAACTACGGTCATGTCTCAAGCAAATGCGGGCGGTGCACCTTCCGCTTCTGGTGCGGCCTCCAAACCCATTCAGACCAAGCTCGTCCTCCTAGGTGAGTATCATTTGCTCCTCAACACCTGTGACGGCCGCACATTGGCTGACACCTCAGCATACAATCTGCCTTCATCAGGAGAGGCTGCCGTCGGAAAGTCCTCAGTCGTTC
The DNA here is from genome assembly GCA_001006505.1 of Tilletia horrida. Lineage (NCBI taxonomy): Eukaryota > Fungi > Basidiomycota > Exobasidiomycetes > Tilletiales > Tilletiaceae > Tilletia > Tilletia horrida. The sequence continues at coordinate 55,395 of LAXH01000043.1, forward strand.
TCCGATTTGTCCAGAATGACTTCCAGGAGAACAAGGAGCCCACTATTGGCGCCGCCTTTCTGACCCAAAAGGCAGCATTGAATGACAAGGTCATCAAGTTCGAGATCTGGGACACCGCAGGACAGGAACGTTTCCACTCGCTCGCACCTATGTATTACCGAAATGCTCAGGCAAGCGCAGTCGTCTACGATGTTACCAAGGCGGTGAGTGCTTTCAGTGCGCGCGCATGCCCTAGTCTGTCTGCTCATCACAGCTTGCGTTGAATCTCGCCAGAGCTCCTTCGAGAAAGCCAAGTCGTGGGTCAAGGAACTTCAACGACAGGCCAACCCCAACATTGTTATTGCGCTCGTAGGAAACAAGATTGACTTGCTCTCGAGTTCTGGATCGTCATCAGCACCGACATCTTCCGCAGCCGATGACGACGAGGACGATGAGACTGCCACGGCTACCCCTGACGGGCCGGGCGATGAAGGAGCCGTCCGAGCCGTGCCAAAAGAAGAGGCTAAGGCATACGCGGACGAGCTAGGTCTGCTCTTCTTCGAGACGAGTGCCAAGACTGGAGAGGGTGTTCAAGAGCTATTCACTGCAATTGGTAAGTGTGCATCTTTACTCTTGCAATGCCAGCTTATCCCAATCACTCATTCATCTCCGTGCTCTTTTGAACTGATCTATCCGTCTACAGCGAAAAACATACCCGTTGACAGCATTCTCGCTCAATCCCGCTCGACCGTGGGTGGTGCCGGTGCCAGCGGATCTGGCGCACGGCCGAATGCTGCACAAGGCGGCGCCAACGGCGGTGGCGGGGGCATCGATCTCAGCGCAAACGTCGACCGGGCACGGGAGGCGTGCAACTGCTAATGCTTCAAGCGAACGTCGTCGCCCGCAACTGTCCGCTCATCCCACGAGAATCAGCCGGTCATTCCGACGGGACAACCAATCTACACCGCCGACCTCTGTCCTTGTGCTGCATTTCCCATCAGACTCCTTACGGCTCACCGTCTCGGCCCTCTACCTCTCTTTTCCCTAGTCCTAGGCCTACTCTCTTTTCCATCTCTCTCCTGAATCCTCTTTGATATCCCCTCCCGCGTCTGAAGCAGATTGTGCGAGCTGCAACAAGTGCCGGGTTCCGTCCATGGAAGACACTAAGCGCACTTAAATCGTACATATACAATTCATCCTTACAGTGCCTGCTCCCGCTGCCGTCCCTCCTCCGAGCGACTCGTGGCCTCAGACAAGGAAAATTCGCGGCGATATTGTACAAGGAAGGATTCACATGAGGTATCAAGTGAGGGAGTGAGCGCTCAAACGGCAGGAGGACGGGTGAAGAAAGGCATGACAAGCTGCGGAAAGACAAAAGCAGGTATGAGCGACACGAGGGCAGAAGCTCAAGTGTGACGAGCCTTACTCACTCCGTTAAGACGGCGCAAAGGCTACAAGCGATCGTTACGTCAGGTCAGCGAGTGTCCCCACCGACGCTCAGAAGGGTGCCACTCACGTAGAAGATGCCGGTTCCGATGGGCTTGTGATTCCACCTGTCCTCGAACTTCTTGATCTTGCCGTCTTGGTCCAGTTCCATCACGACGGTGGACTGAGAAAAAGGAAAATGTCCATTTGATTAGTGTGCCTTCGTGCAGGCTCGCTTGAGAAGGCTGGACCCACCTCCATGGTCTTGCTGAACAGGGACGTCTTGTAGAATTGCTTCTGCTCGTACTCGATGCGATCAGGCTCGTCCTTGGTAAGCTTCCACTCCAGCGTTTTCGACTCTTTGAAGATGGTCATGCCTTTCCACTGAGCCATGACCTCCTTCGTGCCTTCTGCGTAGCAAATGGGATCGATGAAGATTGGCTGGGCCGACCAGTGCTTTGTGAAGATGGCGGGGTCAAACTTGGCCTGGAAGAGGCTTTGCGCGCTCTCGACGAGAGCGGCCGTCCGAGGCTGCAAGCTGGCGAATGATGTGGCTCCGACAGAAGACGCCATGGTGCTAGATACTGAGGTCAGGACAATGAGAGTCGTGGTAAGAGGTGTGATGAAGAGGGAATCCAAGCGCATTCTCAAACTCGTTCGTCAAGATGCATGAACTGCATCGTTATCCATTCAAGCAAGTTCGACAACGACGCTTATATGTACCACGACTACACGCAACACGCCCGCATCTAGTCGGTCCAGGGATTGCGAAGTGCACCCTGTATGATCTCGAATGGAACCCTGAGCATGATGCTGCGTGCCGGCGTCGCATAAGCACAGGATTCCTCATCAGCGAAGACTGTGATCTGAGCTATGGTCAGCCATGACGACAACACTTCCGCTGGCCCTCAAGATAAGATTAGATATCTCCGCCCACCCCACTTTCTTCTCCATACATACTCCCTTCACTGGCAGGGCAACAAGTCTCTCGGAGGGCAGGTCTGGGTCCGAACAGGAACATCCAGTGCCCTGTCAGGCGCGTTCGTAGCTGCCAGCAGCTTGTCACAGGGCTTCGTCTGATCGTCTGTGAACACATCTCATTCTGTATTAGAAAGGTCCGTGCCCTCTGCAGAGACTCGACATTTTCCCAACGATTTCTGTGGCTTGGGGCTTTGGGACCACGTTGACTTGAGAAGTATGAGCTGCCAGTCCACACTGCGATCAATCGTGGCCATCCACTTCCACCTCCAGCTATTCGCAGATTCTGTCACTTCGACAGACCTCACACCTGCAAGAGAGAGGAGCGACTGTGTGAGTGGCTGCTCTGCTCGGGCTAGAAACCAAGTCTAGGACAAGAGAACAAAGAACCGTATCGCGATCCGTAATTGGTCGATGCCCGACGACGAATCAGCTCCCTCGCTCTCGTCTTCGTCCGATTCGCATCAACCATTCGAAGAGGGCAGCTCTACGACAGTCTCGCCTCCCTCCTCTTCATCTGTCCCATCCCGCAGCCCAACTCCACGTGCGGTAGCATCAAACACGGCCTTGTACCAAACCCAGGCCGCTGTTGACCCTGAAGCTCCCTCTGCCCTCGTTCATTTTCCACAACGGCCAACTCAGACCAGTCGAGTCCTCTCTAATCACGCCTTTGAGCCACCTCGGCCACCCCCGCTCGACCTTCCGTCGCGTGGCCCAGTCCTGCCCCAGGTCAATCAGGACCCTAGAGGCGAGGATCCAAACCCAGCAACGACCCCTCGTCCCGCTGCGCTCAACGCCAAACCTCTTGCGCGTACCACAGCGTATCCTCCCGCCGCAAGACCTCCTCGTCATCCGTGGGGAAAAGAGACTGACTCGCGTAGGCTTCGAAAGACGCTCAAGAGCCTCTACCGATTGCTCCGGAGCCTTCCTCTGCCTCTTCATCGACTGATCCCTAAATTCCTGGCACGAGCCATCTCCCGCGTCTTGTCTCACCGATACGTTCGCAGAATGCCGACAGATATCGCTTTTGATGTAGCGCTCTTCTTCTGGACGTGCATCGTGTCCATTTTCTTCCGAGTGGTACAAGCTCGTGGCTCATGGCGCATTCCGAAGAACAAGGAAGGCCCGGTCATCTTCGTCGCAGCCCCTCATCACAACCAGGTGAGCAGTCTGCGCGGGTGTGAGCTGGGCTCTATCGTTTGCTGACATGTATTGCGACCGGTCGGCGTCTGATCGACTCAGTTCCTGGATCCGCTGCTGCTGGCATCGGCTGTCCGTCGAGCCTCCGGCCGTCGCGTCGCCTTCTTGATTGCCGAAAAGTCGATCAAGCGGAAGTTCATTGGCGCAGCTGCGCGGATCATGCAGAGCAGTGAGTGTGCGACAGCGCGAGTTGCTCCACGGTTCTACAAGTCCCGACTGATCCGAATTTGCACTTCCTCCGCAGTTCCCGTCGCTCGTGCTGCAGACTCAGCCAAAGCTGGTTCTGGACTGATCACGGTCCATCCAGCGGATGACACGATTCTGATCGGTCTGAACTCCCGTTTCACCAAGGATTTCATGCCAAAGGGCCAGATCCAGCTGCCCAAGTTCACAGGTTACGCGTCCGCCGAGATTGTCGAGATCATTAGCGACACCGAAGTCCGTATCAAGAAACCTTTCACAAACGACAAAGCGAAGTCCGCTTTGAAGGGGGAAGTCCCTCCTCTGGCTCCGCCCGCCAATGGAGGTCGAATAACAGAGAAGGCGCGCGCCGCTGCAAAAAACGATGCGAAGGACGTCGGCGAATGGGACGGAAAGAAGGGATGCAAATACAAGGCGCTTCCCTTTATTGATCAGACCATGATGTATGCGTCCGTATACGAGCGTTTGGCCGAAGGCGGCAGTCTGGGCATTTTCCCCGAAGGAGGCAGCCACGACCGCACTGATCTGCTTCCCCTGAAGGCAGGCGTCGTCATCATGGCACTGGGAGCGATGGCTGAGAATCCTGGTCTCCAAGTGCGAATTGTGCCCGTTGGAATGCACTACTTCCACGCCGACAAATTCCGTTCTCGAGCGGTTATCGAATTCGGAGCGCCGATGGAGGTTCCTCAGGATTCGGTCGCGAGCTTCAAGGAAGGAGGAGAAGGGAAGAGGAAGGCGGTTGGGCAGTGCATGGACCTCGTCTTCGATGGCCTGAAGAGTGTCACAGTCAGAGCACCGGACTACGAGACATTGATGGTGAGCACTCTTGGGAACGTCTACATGATTGTTTTTCGGCTGACTCGATATTCGATCTTGTCTCTTCAGTTTATCCAAGCCGGCAGACGGCTGTACACTCCATCTGGTACGCATACAAGCTTGGGCCAAGTGGTCGAACTGAATCGGCGCTTCATTATGGGTGAGTTGCCTTGCAAGCTAGCTCTTCCAGGAAAGGCTTGACAAACGTCGAGTCGTCCGCACAGGCTACAACAAGTTCAAGGACGAGCCTCGCGTCGTTGAACTGAAGCATAGCGTAACAAAGTACAACAAGATGCTTCAGGCGTACGGCCTACGCGATCACCAGGTGGAGCGCGCCCATCGCGCAGGATGGCGCACTCTCGGCCTTCTGTTCTACCGCATCGGTCTGCTCTGTATATGGTCTGCTCTGGCCCTGCCAGGTGTGGTCTTGAACGCGCCCATCTTCATCCTGGCCAAGATTATCTCTCGTCGCAAGGCAAAGGAGGCGCTTGCGGCCTCTCAAGTCAAAATTCAAGGCCGAGACGTCCTGGCAACCTGGAAAGTCCTCGTCAGCCTGGGAGTCACTCCCGTCCTATACACGTTCTATGCGGCGATGGCGACTTGGTATGCTCGTCGACAGGGATGGATCACAACTTGGCGGTCGGCGTTGGCGTACCCGCTATACACCTACATCATCCTGCCGCTGATGTCGTACTCCGCCTTGAAAGTGGGCGAGAACAGTATTGACATCTACAAGAGTCTGCCTCCGCTCGTGGTCAGCCTGATTCCCGGCAATCACAAAGCTATCAAGCGGATCCAAGAAACAAGAACCCAGCTGGCGACCAACCTGCATAAGCTCATCGACGAACTGGCCCCGCAGATATTCGATGATTTCGAAAATTCTCGGTGAGTGGAAAGAGGAACACCGGAGTCCTGCTCTGTTACTGACAGATCTATCATTGGACTACAGCATGCTGCATCCTGCCATCTCTTCTGGTCCACGCCCACTTGGTATTCGAAGAGACACGAGCGCGTCGAGTCTCAACGCTGTTGCACAGGGCGATGGCAAGATTCGCCCTGCCATCCAGCCTGCCGCATCGTACACCGACACCGACACGGAGACCGGGACTGAGACCGAGACTGAAACGGAGGCTGAGGAAGGGCTCAGCGCTTACGTGTTCGGAGGACACCAAAAATCGGGAGCCAAAGGTGGAAACCAGTCTGCCGACGTGTTTTCACGTCCTTTGGCGTGGGCTGACGACAAAATCTTTGGATGGGGTCGCAACAAGCCAGCAGCTGCTGATCGGCCTTCGAGGACTCGATCGCGCAGAAAGGCCGGCAAGCGGCCGACGAGAAAGGAGTCTGCGGAAGTGGAGCCTTTGCTCGAAAAGCAACCCGACAGCAGTGTCAAAGCTCCTCTGCCCGAACAGGACGAAGAGGATGCAGAAGACGTGTACGGATCCGCAGAGGAGGGCGATGAAGATGAAGACGATTCGCTTGACGTCGAGGAGGAGCAGGAGGAAGGCGACTACGAAGCCGTGTTCCGCATGCTGGCTCCCGGCAACATTCTCGCAGCGGTCAACAAGAGCACGAGGGGCAAGGGAAGGGATGAAGGCGATCCCAGCCCTGCGCGGCGGCGCCGATCTCGAAGCCGTAGCCAGAGTGGAGCTGCTGCTGCTCGGCGAGCGGCAGGATCGAGCACTGGCGCGGACGACTCGTCCTTCGGACCTGGTGAGATGAGTTTTGCGGAGAAGCGCAACCGGAGCTCGGACAGTCTGGCCACATTGGGTGGCAGTCGGCGCGGTGTTCGATCCCCCGGCTGGATGACACCCACCGAGGCGAACACATCCCGATCGAACCCTCCTGCTGCCATGTCACCCATCACCCGCACGACTGCGCTGCCTGATCCGGACGCACCAGGCGGAGAGGGCATGACCCGACATCGCACGGTCTCGTCGGCCGGAAGAAGGAGCCGAACGCATTCTCTGCGCGAAGCCGTCGGCCACGATCAGCTCAAGGAGGCCAATGTGACCTCGGCTGCAGGAGACTCGCACTCGCCCAACTCGCTCCTGTTTGCGGATGCAGCTCGGAAATTGGAAGCGGAGGTGCGCAAACGGGATGCTAGTCCCGAGGACAAGCGCAAGGTACGTCCGGAATTGGCAGCGATGAAGAGTGCAGAGGCCACTCCGAGAGGCACGGGCTCTCCGTTCTTTGGACCTGGCTCGGATGGAGCGAAGAGGTCTGGGCAATGAAGCTCCGTCTGGCATTTCGGCGCATATGCCAAATCACAAGCACCCCCCCAGGAATCTGTTCTTTGATTATCCCTCTTTCTCCCTCTCTCATCGAATGCACGCACAAGTCTCCCGGTCGAGCAGAGCGAGGGTGAGAGGACAGGCGCGATTATGTGTAGATTGCTTTCCTGCAGCAGGAATGGAAGACAACAAGGGGAAAGAAATAAAGACGCGGGAGGCGATGTGTAGCCCTCTACATGCACAAGGCAGATAGCGGAGAGAGAGAGAGAGAGAGAGAGGAAGAGAGGTAAGAGTGAGAAAGAGCGGGCACAGAGGGAACGAGGAAGAGGAGCGAGAGAGAGAGAGGGGGAGGGGGTGGGAGAGAGACAGAGTTGAAAAAGGAGAGTGAGAAGCGGAGTGTAAAAAGAGAGATGGTACGCGAAACGGGGGGGGCAAAAGCACGTATTTGACGAAGAATGTGAGGAAAGAGCCGACAAGCAACGAGGCTTGAGGTCGTCGCGTAAATTCGAAATAGAAGGTGGAAAATGGGGAACGACTTTGGCGCGGAGACGGAGGAAATCCCCCCTGAGGAGGGGGAGGTAAGACTTGGAACAGATGCCCGGAGTCGGAGCCCGTGAGGAGCTGAGGAGATGCTAGTCACGAGCGTCTGGAGGCTGTCGAGTGGAGATATAAAGATGGTGGGTGTATATGTGCGTGCCGAAGCGCGGAGGAACAGGGACAGAGAGCGTGTATTTGGCGGGCTTTGCGGAAACTAGACGCGTTTGGACGATTGACGCCTGGGTGGACTGTGTCGTTGTGCAAACTCGTGAGACTCTCTTGGGCGCCGCCGAGCCGGAGGGGACAAGGTAAAAGGAGAGTGGGTTGCTTCGAGTCGGTTAGCAGAGGAGCAGAGTGGGAGAGATAGGAGCGATAACCGATTGTTCGTGCTAAAGAGCGATGGGTCGGTTGCGCGGAGGCTTGCCAGTAAGTCGTTTGAAGGAAGAAAAGTTGGAATGGGCAACAGAAGCCGTGCACGATAAGAAAGTGAATGGAGGAGGGTTGGGGAAATGTGGCACTACGCGAAACGAGGCGCGACTTTGCTCGGAGTGCAAAGCGGGCCAATAGGACAAAGTCGACTATTGTCACCTCATCACAGGAGGGTCATGTACTGTCAAAGAAGCGGGATCGCAGCCCATGTATGTCAGTCAAGAGTGATGCCATGCTGCTGAGCAGGGATTGTCACTCACGTTGCTTGGCACGATACCAGTCTCTCCATTCTGTTTTCTCGCCTGCCACCACTTTCCGCTGTTGTCGACAATGTCGAGGACCTCTCCCTTGGCAAAGCTGATCTCTGTTGGGTCGTCTGGGCTGGCCTGGTACGCATACAGGGCGCGTGCCTTGTAACCGTACTCTGGTGGGTTGGACTCGAATGTTTGGGCATCGGCACTGATAGCGCCGCTTCGTGGGGATGCGGCTCCTGCTCCGTGGCCAGTGATGGAGCCTGGTCCGCCTGCTGAGAGAGCACCGCCCCCGGCGCCGCTTCGGATGGAAGCAGCTCCACCTGCACCAGTCATGCCGCCGTTCTTGGCTGCTCCGCTCAGATCAGCGGCAGAGGGGCTGTTGCCGTATGCCTGGTGGTAGCCTCCAGAGGTGCCGGCACCGGCACCGCCGAATCCTGTGGATGAGTAGCCGCCAGTTGAACCAGCTCCATATCCTCCTACTCCACCAGCACGAGCGGCGTTGTTCTGGCGGGCGGCGGTGAATCCACCGGGACCGGCCGATGCGCTGGTGGGGTGTGCGAGTTGGCCGTCAGCAAAGTTGGCAAAGAAGCCGCCGATGAAGGAGTCTTCGTCCGAGGTGAGGTAGAGGAGGAAGAGGATGTTGTAGAAGATGAGGAGGAAGTATCCGGCAGCCATGGCGTTGAGGCTGCTGAGATGGGGCGGGTAGACGCTCTCGCTGATGGCATCGACGGTGAGCGGGATGGCGACGGCGGTGAAGGCGACGAGCTGGAGCTGTGCAGAGGGCAGGCTGTTGCTGGAGAGGGCGATGATGGTGCCGGCGAGGAGGAAGAGCTGGAGGAAGATGACGAACCAAGGGCTGCGAAGAGAGCCGTTGATCTTTGCTTCTGCGACAATCTGGCCGATGAAGGCGATGGGCCAGCCGATAAGGCCGAGGACGAGGAAGCCGAACACGGCCTTGTTGGAGAAGAGCATTGCTTGAGCTTGTGTGAGGTTCGACTCTGTTGTGCGACTTTGCTGCCGAGGTGGGGAGGTCAGGAATTTGTGAGAGAGAGGGGGGCAGAGAAAAAAGAAAAGAGGTGGAAGTTGATGTGTTCAAGACAAAGCCGCCTTTGAGAGATCGGCTTTGAGTGTTCTTTGCTCTGGATGACCGACGAAGCGTGTTGCTGAGCGAGGATGATAGCTGATGGAGCTCAGGTCGTGGTATAGGAGAGACAGAGAGAAGGAAGGAGAGTGTGAGGTCAGAAGAGCAGCAGTGCCTCGCTCGCTTCTGCAGGTCAAGCCTTGCTCATCCATCCATCCATCCATTCATCATGTTGCAGCCTGGTTCAGATTATTCCCCTCTCTCTCGCATCATCACACCCATTTTTCATTTTGCACAATATTCCCCCCCCACCTTGGACTCCGCTTCTTTTCCACGGTAAATGCAGTCTGAAGCAGAGGGGCAGGGCCCGCATCAAGATCAACTTGGCAGGTTGGACAACGACAAGGGAGACCCGATCAGGTTGGCTGCTTGCTTTGGGTCTCTGTTCCTTCCTTTCCCCGCTCCATCCTCTTGTCATCTTGCGCGTCTCTTCCCTCTCCTTTGTGGTTGATGCTGTGTCGGCGTCGTCAACGGTTCCCGAAAGCAGTGACAGGCTGCGCCCCCCAGCATGCCTTGTTCCACACCCTTTGTGCCATTGCTGTTCGAAGCATCTGGCTCATCTTCCGCTCTCACCTCATTCCATCTCACTGCTGCCATTCCCTTGTCTCGCCCTCTCGCTCTCGCTCTCACCCTCACAAGGCCGCGAGCTCATGAAATTGACCATCCAAGTCCTTTGTTCTCGCCCAACTCCTCATTTCAGAGTCCTTGATGGCCCTTTGTGTCGAGGGGATCGATGGATGGATGCCTGACCCTCTCGAAAAACACAAACGCGTGATATATGTACCAACGCTGACCCCGTTCCCTTTTCCTTCCCCCCTGACATGGTAACCCCTTCCCCTTCTGCGCTCTCCCACCGACCAGGACATTCCTGACTCTGGCTCGACTGACAACAGCCCATGATGCTCCCCAAAGTGTTCGATCGCCCCAGTTCGACAAGATGGAAAAAGGCTCCTCTCCCAGCTCGTGACCCAAAGCATCTCCTCTTCCGCTCAGTCTCCTCAGCCAGCACCGCCCACAGCACACCCCCGCCCTTCCTCAGTCTGCGCTCACGACTGCTTCTCGCCGCACTGTCGCCTACCTTGCTGGGTCTCATTGCCGTGCTAGTCACCGTGGCCATCCCCCTCCTCACCGCCGGCGCCTCGCCCATCCAGACCAGGATTGATCAAGCCAAGGACAGGCTCACCTCGGCTTGCGGCGGTGTTCAGGCAGCAGCTGCAGCCATCCAAGGCGTCCCCCATTACATGGCAACCGGAACCAACCGCATGATCGCCAGCACCGTCGTCTTCTTCGTTCAAGGGCTTGGGCACCTTCTCATGCTCCTGTAAGTGATCAGCAGCAAAAAAAACTGACTTGAGGCTTAATGCATGCATCGCAGACTGACTTTATGCGCATACTCCCAAAGCTTGATCGCAACGGAACAAGTACTGCTTTACGTAGTCGACACTTACCGCTCCTTACTCCAGTGCCTCATCGAACTCCTCATCCGCGGTGTCCTCGCCGTTTTGACAGAGGCCGTCCAGATCCTTTCCAATGGCATTAACGAAGCCTCGCAGGGCATCAAGGCAGCTGTACAAGCAGCTGTCGCTGGCGTCAATACCGTCATTTCTACTGCTCTGTCCGGAGTCAATGACGTTCTGCACATTGTAGGAAAAAGCGTTTCAGTTCCGCAGATCGACGTACCAAATCTCAGGTATGTCATAATACGCATAAGTTCAAGTACATCTTCAGGCGGAAGCAAGATGGCTGACAAAACGGGGTCACTTCAGTGCACTGGATAATGTTCGATTGCCCACCTTTTTTGAGGACGGGCTCATCGCTTTGAACAACACCATACCGACCCTCGACCAAGTCAAAGACAAGATCAATGCTGTGATCAGCGCTCCGCTAGTGTCTCTCAGGGCAGACGTCAACAATTGTGAGTCAAGTGCTATGTCAAATGTGTTTTCAAACGCGACGTTCCTTATGCTGATTTCGAAATCCTTGCGCTAGCTATCAATGCGTTCTCATTCAACCAGTCTACCCTCGACGTTCCGGCACTGCCGATGCCTGCCATTCAGATTTGCAACGCGTCTACAATTGCAGATGCAACCGGACCCTTGGACGAGCTCGCGCATGCGGTTCACAAGCTTGAGCTTTTCCTCTTGATCGGGCTGTTGTTCGCCATGCTGCTCGTCGCACTTGGCACCGTCGGCTTGGAGTGGTGGGCCTGGAGGTCTATGTGGAGACACGTCAAGATTATCAGAGACGTCTGCGGTCGCACCGACGATACGGACTCCCGCACACATCCTACGCAGACCCCAGCAAACGATCCGGAGAAAGCGGCCCTGACTTCAAGATTCAAAACAGACTCAGAATCCAAGTGGTCTGCGCTGAACAAGCACGCATCAGAGGAACAAGATGGCGATCCCGAAAGAAAACGTGCACTGGAGGCATATCGCAATCGAACGACTCAGCATCCTATATCCTCGTACTGGCTCAATGCTTCTGACATGCCTGAACCCTACGCCGGAAGAGGCAGGCAACCAACCACGGGCGCCGCCTCAGGTGAACACCAGCAAGTCCACTTCGCTGCGCTGCCTTCCCGGTCAGCATCTCGGGCCACTGTAGGCACTCCCTCGCTGTCAAGCCAAAGCACTACCAGACTTGTGGTTGTGTCCGACCATTGCATGTCGGTGCCTGACCAGCACCATTCGGTCAACGGCCTCTCATCAGCCACCCCAGCTGCCGATCCACTCGCTTCCGACCGCGGCACGCTCGACCTCGTCCACTTGGTCCATCACCCGCTCGCCACCGCTTTTAGCTTGCGGGTAGCCTCGTTTATGCGCGTCCGCCGCGGACAGACGCTGGATGCGATCAGATGGTACCTCGGGGGCTGGATCGGACATGCTGGCATGCTCGCCCTGTTGGCATTCGCCATCTTTGGCGCGCTCAGCTCTGAAGTCCATATTTTGGCGCTGGGGCGACTAGCGAATACGTATGATAAGGTACGCCGTGTCTCTTCCTATTCATGCTATAGTGGCCCACAGAGCAAAAGAAGGCGGGACGGATGACTGATACAATCTGCCCTCACTTTTCCAGCGTCTCACGGGCTCGCTTACAGACTTCACTTCTGGAATTCAGTCAGAGCTCCAGGCCGCTTTCTTGACCCAGTCGATAACGTATGCCAATCAAGTGAACGGTCAGATCCAATCACATGAAGACCAGATCAACCACGACGTGTTTGGATGGGTCAATGTGACTACCACTACGATGAACAATACGTGAGTGCGCCATGGTCACTCGGGTACATCGGTCTTGGGGAGTGACCGTCTGACACCAAAGCGTTATTCTTGCTTAGGCTGAACGAGTTTGTTGACATGGTCGATGAGACTGTATCCGTAAGTCAGAGAGGTGGCAGTAACGTCCACAGCATGAAACGCTTTGCTGAAATAGATGTTACGGACAACAGGACATCTTCAACAACACGATCCTCTACTCGCCCGTCCAGAACTTCATCAACTGCATCCTGATCCGAAAAGTCCAAGGCATCGAAACGGCGCTCACGTGGATCCACGACAATGCACACGTCTCCTTTCCCAGAGTGGATAGTGACATCCTCACCCTGAACGACACTGAGATGCAGACTCTCTTGAGCCCCGTCACCGACCTCGGATCGGGCGTCGACAACACTGGCGCAGAGTCGAGCTCGGCTGCGCAACAACCCACCGTGGCGCGCATTGTTGCAGGGCAGCTCAAAGCTCTTCGCCGGCAGCGCGACTTTTTCCTCGGTCTGCTCGCAGTCTGGGTTCTGCTCGCCGTGGTTGGACTGCTCATGATGTTCAGAAGAATGCGAGGCCACAGATCGACTCGACAAAGACGAGGCGAGCACGACGGCCAAGATCTCTACAGCATCCCCCTTGGATCGCCGAGCAGACACGTTCCTTGGATATCACGAGCGCGACGACAGGTCGTCGGGCTGTTGGGCCAGAAATCAAAGCCCTGGGGCTAAAGTCAAGCGGGCATGTTGGCACAATATGTATAGCATTGTCGCATATCCGGGCATCAGTCACAACGTTTCTTTATCATCTGTAAATATCTCGCACTGTATTATTCGTCACAAGAATGCATGTCACACCGTCTTCGTTTCATCTAGTGAGCCCGACGCTGCAAATTGCGTCGGACGCGTCTCTTTTTGGCACCCGCTACCGCCACCACCTCGTCCGAGGGCCACTCGAGATAAGGCAAGTTCTCCACAGGTACGCCGCACGTCGTGAGACCGCTCAGAGGAAGCGCTTCAGGAGGGCCGACATCCATGTCCTCGTCCTCATCGTCCTCGCCACTGGCCGCACCAGACTCCGTTTGACCGTTGCTGTCTTGATACGACGGGCCAGCTCTGCGTCCGGTGCTGGCACCAGATATCAGGTGAGGCCGGCGCAAATACTCGAGACTTTCCAGGTCGAGCGTGCCTTGAACGGGCAGGTCGATTGCACCTTTCACAACTGCGAGCGTGACGTGATCGTCCAGGCCAGCACGGGAATCGGCGAGCAGCGATAAGAGCGGTCCGACGATGTGAAGCTCATGCCGTTCTTTGCTGATGGACCGAACTAAGCCGAGGCCAAGACATCTGGAGGTGTTGGGCCGTGGGACTGGTTTGCGCAATGCAGCCGTCCACATGTTGTCTGCTTCGACGGACGTTTCCGTGGTATATTGCGGTGCCGGCTCCTGTCCATTCTCCACCACTGCAACAATGGACCCGTTGAGCGCATGTAGCCTGAGTTTTTCTTCGACAGCGGCACCTAGTGTAAGGACGTGGATGCCGCCCTCGAGTCCTTGCGTGATGTCGACCACAATCGGTGCTACGGACAACAACGGCTTGTCCAGTGTCCATCGCGGCAAAGAATCCTCCACATTTTCGGACAGAGGTGAAAAGATAGAGTTTGGAATGATTTGAGCGTGCAGGTAGGACAACAGCATGAGCGCACGCTGATCAGCCGCATTCAGACGAGATTTGGTGAATGACGCAGGGCCGACAGCGCTTGGAGTGGGCTGGAGCTGTATGATGCGTGGAGATACTGATGGATTCGAAGACGACAGCATCGAGAGCGGTGGCTGCTCTGTATCGCTCAGAGACTGGACGTTTGGCTCCTCAACGGAAAAGTCGAAAATATGCGTCGGGTGAAGAATGGATTCGATCTGTGCAAGCAAGTCTGCGCCCAGGCCAGAAATCCACCCTTGCGTGTTGATAATGAGCGGCACAAATGCCTCGTCCGAGACTGATGCTGGCGGTGCTGCATGCGCGTTGGAGTCGCGCCGTTGCCGTTTCCGACTTCGGCTCTGCCAAGAGTCTGCCGGTGCCGCCGACGTCGATGGGCTCTGCTGACGATTTGGCAGCTGCTCACCAGTGAGGAGGACACTACCATCGGCTATGTGCTCGCGATAGTATCTGATTAGATCCGATGCCGCCTCCATGTATGCGCTCGGGATGTTCTTGGGGCTGGTATCACCCAGAAAATGCGCTCGTACAGGTCGTTCCGGAGTAGCCCATGCCGGACCCACCAGCAGGTTGGAGCGTGGACGGCTCTCATGAAGCGTGGGAAAGACGGTCAGCGACATGATGCCAGGCGGCCCGAATTCCGTCTGGCCGATGTCCAGATCCAGAAAAGCAACTGCAGGGCAAATCTTCCTGGCTGTCGTGCGAGCCGCGTTCAGTAACGTCCTGGCGAACGTCGATTTTCCAACACCTCTTGGACCTCGTATCATCATCCGCATGGGCACCGATTGAGTACCGTTGGGCTGATCAGTCGGAGGGCTATCAGCTTTGTGGCTCATAAAGGCAGGGAACACATGTTGGATTGCGCATTCCCAGGAGCGGTTCATTTCGATGATGTCGGACGCATTGGTGTGAGTGGAAGACGCCGTGCCTGAACCGATGAAACGGAAGCCTGGTAACGAAGGGAGCCCAGCTTCAGACCACAGATCTGACCCTGCCTTGAGCCCAAAAGTGGCTTCGACGCCCGGTAAGGGAAAGTATCTGCCCAAGTCCTCAATTGTTCTGAGTGTTGATGGGGCCTCCGATAGTTGGACAACCGCACAGTCGGCATCGTGATGAGGGAAATGCTGCGCCAAGTCGGCGGGAAGGCTAGATGTTGAGCCCTCCTCGGACAAGACGGCAACCGGTGCCGGACAGGGATATCTTGCGGCACCGAAAAGATAGGTGCGGGGAAGGGATGAAGACGTGAGGATGGCGCCTTGCACGACCACGGCTCCGTACCTGACACTGATCTCGACGATGCCGCGGAAAGGTAGCGCGTGACCAGTTGGAAGGGCAACGAGCAAGGTCGATGGTGAACTCGCAGTAGCTCCAACTTTGACCACGTTGATTCTGTCGCCCTTCCAAATTGGCTGGAACAAGGGGGTCGTCGCGATCTCTTCTGGATCCTGAGCGTGTGCCTCAGCCTGCTCTGCTCGAGGTGGAAGAGCACCGTCCGTGGCCTTTCGCTTTTCTTTCTTCAGCGGTGAGGCTTGAAGCCCAGCTCGAGCGTCGATAACTTCCTGATTCAGCGTAGCAGCTGTTGTCGAGGCGCCCACTTGTGCAGTCACCGGCTCAGCACTGCTTCCGTCCCGGTCCGCATCTTCCTGCGCGTCTGACTGCTGCTGTAGCTGTCGCTGGAGGCGCTGCTTCTTCCTGCGAACCTTGGCTTCTTCCTCGAGGGCTTTGACAGCTTCGCGCTCGCGCACTTGAGCCTCCCTCAGTGCCTTGCGGGCTGCGACGGCGCTCAGAGGTATCTGACTGGCAGACGAAGACATGCCGAGTCACAGCAGCGATGGGCGGGAGCATCATCATCCTTCTTCTTCTTGTTGCCAAGCCTCCAAAATTTTGACGGACCTCGTCAAGCTCGGAGCCTTTTTCGTGGATCATGATAAAACTGTCTTCTTGCTTGGTCCACTCTCTTCAAGATCCACCCACTCCCTTGTCGTTGCGTCTGCTGCGACGATCATGCTGCTGGTTTACGACTGGGTAGTGCATGAGATTTGGAAACAGAAGACAGGGGGAGAGTCAGGGCTTGAGTCATCGAGATTTACAGATTAGATCGCGCAGGGAGAATGGTGGAGAACAGAGTCGAGTCGCAAAGCCAGAACGAGGTAGGGGTCTATCAGTCATTATCAGGGAGGAAGGGCAGATCGGGAGCCGAGGGTTCGCTCCGTCGGCCCATACGAAGCGTCTAGGGATGCAGTCCTTGTCCGTCTCTGCTTTGTCGTAGTATGGATATCAGGAGTCTTAGGGAACGCAAAGGATGGCGGCTCGAAGCCGACGCCGGGGTGGGGAAGAAGATACACAGGATCAGAGTAATCGAAACGCTCAAGCGAACGGTCCAAACATCCACCTCGCCTGGGACTGCGCCAGCGGGGCCTTGCCATTGAATGTGTTATTCGCAGACATCGAGACGGGCGGGAGCGTGTATCCGGAGAAGTTTTCGGGCGTGGTCGATGAGTTTGGTGTAGGTGGTGAGCCTTTGAGCTGGACATATCCAGGCAGAGTCGGCATAGGATCGGCGTGCGGGAATGAGTTCATCGCATGATACTGCGAAACGTACTGATGTGGCATCCCTGAAGGGCGGTGCTTGTCCGTAGCAGTCTCGCCCAGGCTCTGCAGCTGCAGAGCAGCCTGAGTATCCGAGAGCGGGTGACCGGCGGGCGTAAGTGGGTAACTGTATCGATGTACACGATCGTCGCTCTGTGAAGACGTCCTGGCCGTCGACTGGGACATGTTGAAAAGACCCAGGTGGTTCGATGCGTCTCCGCCAGGATTGAAGAATGCTGCAGACTGGCTCGTTGCGCCCCCGGCCAGGGCAGGTGCATAGGTAGCGGAGCCAAGAGGCGCACCAGCGCCTTGGGTCCGAGTTGCAGACGACAGACCACTGGACTCGAACCACGGAGACGGTGCTGGGGGCGGCGGGGCCAAAATTGCATGGGGATGAGCCGGATAGCCCTGCCCATACTCACTCGTTGCTGTCGAGGGGCGAGAGGCCATTCGAGATGGACCCGAGGCAGGGGTCAGGAGGCCGCCGACATGGTGAATATGGCCCTCATTGTATGGGAGCGGTGCCGATGAGAATGACAGCATCGCAGCGCGGTTCATATCAAGCGCAGATGCCTTCGCGACATCGATGAAGAGGCTCGGGTTCGAAGCCTTGCTCTTCTGTACCCCTCCGGTGTTGGCCAAGGCGAAGCTGTGGACCCTCTTAGAATGACGATTCAGAGTCACCTTGCGGCCTGTTGCCAGAGGAGCAAGATCGTGCGACGTCAGCAACTGCTCTGCAAAATTTGTTCGAGGTGTCACTCTTACAGAAAGATTTGCCGCAGCCCTGTGTCGTGTCAAGCGACAAGCCGAAATGCTTTCAGTGTCTTCGCTCTCAGGGGGTTGGGACTCAAACGTACTTACATCGACGAGGCACTTGTAAGGACGCCGACCGGAGTGGACACGTCTGTGACGAGCTAGGGAACTGGAGTCCGCGCTGATGTGTCAAAAGGTTAGGTCAGTGGTCGTGAATGGTGTGGATGAGGATACGTTGAGGCTTACAAGGCTCTCTGACAGACATCGCAGAGATGTGGCCGTTCACCCGTGTGCACTCGCTTGTGGACCGTGAGCGCGGAACGTTGAATGAACGTCTTGTCGCATTGATCGCACGCGCTGTATGATCAGGCACAAAGTGAGTTGAGTTCAGCTTCTCATGCTTCAGAATCACGAAGCGACTCACTAGGGACGTTCATTCGTACTGGAAAGCGACGAAGATGCGGTGTCAGCGTCAGTCAGAATTATCGATGTTGGGCGAACCAAACGTACTGAATGCGAGCATGGCTGCGTTCCAAGGAAGGGCGGGTAAACCTTCAATGTCAGCTTCCATGTCCAGCTGCCACAACCAGACGAGGAGTTCTCACCGTTGCAAGTCTGAACGACGGCTAAAGGCTTTCGAGCATGCCTCGAAGCCGCACTGGAAGGGCCTATTCGAATCAAACAGGTAAAGAAACGTTCAGACCCTTTGCAAAACTCGGAAGCCAATCACACAACTACCGTGGGGTTGCCTCACCTTGCCTCCGAGCGATGATCGTCATGAACCAACTCTGTTCGAGAGGGAAATGAGCATGAGCCATGCCAGAATCTTGGTCCGTCTGTGGCGTGCATCTTACCTAGAATGTCCATGATGAGGTAATCGAAAGGAAAGGAGGAGTAGATGAAGATGTAGAGCGAGAGAGAAGCAGATTCTGATAGATTTGGGGAAGGGAAAAAGAGTCGCAGCTTTGGCCTCCTGGCTTGGACTCTAGATATATACAATGCAAGGCCCCGCCGTGCAAGGAGGGGTTCGTGAGATGTCTGCACGATGTAAGGCCCAGACGGTTAGAAGTGGTTTGTCGCTGCGCAGATCTTGCCCAGTGATTCAGCACTGGTGGACTAAGTGGAGAGGCTCTCGACGATGTTACAGTATGCTGTGAGGCTAGTTAGAGATCGTCGCACTCGCGTCAGTTCCCAAGACTGGATACGAGAGCAGCCATGCGAGGGTTGCATATCTGTCGCAAGACAGAGCAAACGCTGACTCACTAAGGACGTGCGACTGCAGGGACAGCAGAGCTGCAGTTGAGCTAGAGATTCGACTGGAGAGCGAGGGCACAGGAGAGGTTCAAGCGACAGGCCCACCGCGCTCAACGAGAAAAGAGGTCCAGGCGCTGCTTTAAGTCCAGCGTCCTGTCGGGAGTCGGGCACTGACCCTTGCATGATGCGTGTCTTTGACAGCAGTGGAAAGAGAAGGCGCATGACCACAGTCCAAAACACATGCTCTTCCAACCTCTCTCTGTGATCCCATGCTGAGCAGTTATTCGTGACCATGGCCGACCCTGGTTCCTGATGAGATTGTGATGTATCGAGTGTCGGGTCCCCGTGCTCCTTTTGTTTGTTGCCAAAGTGTGGCGTCTGAGGAAAGAGTTGAACGCTAAAAACCGGAAAAAGAAAGCGTTCAACAGGCCCAGTGCGAAAAATGTCACAACCTCATCACGGCGAGCATTGAGACCAGCAAGGATTCGACCGAGGCTATTCATTCACCCTGAGCGATGGCCGTGAAGGCCACAAGGCTGAATGAAAGCTCCAAAGTCAAAACGGGTCTGATTAACCCATGGCCGCTGGAACCAACTTTCTGAGCCATCCATGCGGTACCACGGCTCAGTCAAGGAGGCTCGGATATGTCTCTGATGCCGCTATGCGAAATTCGCGATGAGCGCGCCCGAGACGTTGTCCCAGCGAGGAATGGCTTGACGAGGAGAGCAAGGGTTTGGCTGGTGGTTGGAACCTCTCATCCTGCCAGTCCGCCGAGCCTACGGATTCTTGTGTGAAAGAATACTGTCGATGAAAGAAAGATGCTTCCCCGAGCGGGGGCAACAATGAGTCAGGGATAGCTGGATACGAGATGTCATCAAATTTTTGAAGAATGGCCCCCGATGGGTCCTTCCGTGTCGGGTCCTGAACCTCTGTAGGCATGTAGCGAAAACCACATGCAGTTGCGGCAGACGACCGCGACACCAAACCCAGTCAAGCCTTTGGTGTCCTTGCGCAGATCCGGTAAGACCACGGCTCGAGCCCCTCCCTGGAACGGTGACACCGTGCATTGGTTTCCAAATGGCTGGATGAGTAATGCTGTGACAAGGTCCGTGCTCAGCGCTCATACTTACGGGCTTCGGCGAGCGGACCTTGATCAGGTTCGTTCATGGGGACCGCTGAACAAGGAGTAGCTTCGAATCTCCTTCCCACGGCCTACTGTTGCGTCCCAATGTAGGAGGTGTCGCGAACTAGCCCACATTGTGTTTGACAGCGCTCGTTCTTGCCATCATTGTGACTTCCGCCCTCAACGAGCCTGCGTATCGAGAGGCTGCAACCAGGGACAAAACATCAGCTCTCAAAGAAACCACATGAACGCAGAAGTAGTCAGATGGTATCAGAAAGACAGCAGTGCATTAGAAACAGAGAGTGAACAGCGTCTATTCAAGAGCATAGGCTCTATCAGATGGTCAGCAACAAGTTTTGCCCAAGAATACGGCGCTACGATGATGAACGAGTCGTGCGCCAAGTCTAAGCTTGATGGCTGGCAAGCAAAACAATCAAGCATGGATTCAAAGCCATCTATTAGCTCCAGAGACCGTAAGGCTTGCCTGGGGTTGTTTGCCATAATCGAATGGTACCTAAGAGTGGCTCATCCCGTCAATAAAGGCGTACGTTGCGAAGCATTGTTTACACTGAAACTCACCGTCCTCACTGCCGCTCGCGGCCAGCTCTCCGTCAGGACTGTAGCTCACACAGTGGACTGGCCCGTGATGTCCCTTGTGAAGCTCCCTCTCTTCCCCGGTCTGCAAGTCGAATATCCTTACCCAGCCTGCGCTCGTCTCTCCGGCGATGAATCGATCTGCGTTGAGGGGGTGTAACGAAGCAGATGTGGGAGTTATCTTCAGAGTATGCTTCTTGATGGTCGAGTGGCTACGAGGAGCGCACAGATGCCATTCGTCAGCGACATTCTTCAACAAAGAGAGAGCAGAACAGAGTGCTCACTCGTGTAGATTGATGAAGTGGACGTCCTTGCCAGATGCAACCGTCAACAGCTCGCCGAGACTGGTCTGTGCACGCTCCATGGAGAGAACTGGTTCCGCAAAGGTCATCTCATGTGTCACGTTGAGGCTGCGCGCATCCCACCACCTGACAATGAAGAAGTCGCTGGGATCAGACACGGCCATGCAAAGATCGGGAAGATGATTGAGGACTCACCGCACTGTCTTCTCCTCGCCGAGACTGACCAAAACATTCTCGTCATTTCTGCTCCAGACCACGCTCCGAATGTTGCCGTCATGCGCGAGTCCCTTTTCTGCCATGGATCCTCCCACAAGCGCACGCGCTTCGGCCTCAGGCTTGTTCAGGTCGAACAGGCGAAGCTTTTTCTCGTGCCCTCCCGTCAGAATTGCAGTGCCTTGTCCGTTGATCGCTACCGCCCGCACGATGTGATTATGCGAGAAGGTGTGCAGACATTGACCGCTGTAGGTATCCCATACCTTCCTGTGTGGTTGGAAGAAGAAAACTGTGCAATCAGCTTGGATCCGTCCCTCAAAGAGCATGCTGTGCTCAAACGGCCATTTGCTCACGCTGAGAAATCTGCGCTACCCGTCACGGCGTACGCCGCCTCCCCGCCTGATAATCTTGCCGACCAGACCGCACCCTTGTGTCCTGAAATAAGCACAAGATTTCCAATCAGTCGGCAGAGTTCTGAGCATTCAATGTGTCGTTTCAGAAGCTCACCGAGGAAAGTCCCTACCCAATCGCCAAGCCAGTCCCTCAACCTGCCATTGGATAACGATAACTTCAGACAAAGTGACAGCTGCTCCGATGCTAAGCGGAGGCACTCACATTGGGTTGCCATCTTTGCAGCTGCTGAGGAGGGTATATGTGTTATCTGGCTGGAGATCCGAGTACTCCAGATGCACGACTGGGCGGGTATGACCCGAGCAAGTAAGAGGAACAGACTGGAAACAGAAGCGTGCGCAGGCGTCAGCGTGATTTCACCATGTAGGCGCTTTCAGCGATGGGGCAAGGTGGCTCACCCTTGGCTGCGGCGTGCTGTACATGGCGAGCCGGCTCTCCAAGGCGAAACACTACTAAGGAACAAGGAAAACGGCAAAGAGACCTCGCACACACCGTCCTTACGATGCTGCCTTCTTCTAGTATGAGCCTGAGACTTGCGCACAACGTAGATGCTGATCCAGGCTGGCCTCGGGGTTCCTTTGTCAGATGGTGAGCTTCCTCAAAGAGGCCAGCGAGGAGGAGGATGGCTGCTGCTCTCCTGTCCTTCCTGCCTGCGGAGCTCGACCTTGAACTTTGAACACAACACAAACTTAAAGCTGGTAAATTCCCCCCTCCAGGATTTGCAGAAAATGAATATTTACGAAACGGGTGGTATTGTAAAGAGTAGCAGATAGAAGAAACTGTCCAAATTCATCGCTACTGCGAATGCGCGCTGTGGAACGACACATCCGACACTCCTGAGGACTCCTGTCCATGACGCTGCAGCGGCACTCCTTCGTGAAACTGAAGCTCTTGGAACTGATTCTGCCGTGGGGTACTCGCTGCGTCTTGCCGCGGGGCATCAGCGTACTCGCTCTGCTGGTACTGCTGCTGTTGTCCATATGCTGCAAAGTTATTCGTTTGGGGCGTAGCGTTGTTCGCGTTACGGAACCGGTCATGGAACGCTGCACCAGGACTTCTCGATGGGCTGATCGGAGCCGCGTGGCCCTGCATTTGCGAGCCAAAAGCATCGTCGAAAGCCCTATCGAAAGAATCAGTCGATGCTCTCGCAAGAGCAGTTGTGCTAGTCGCACCGTCTCCGAACTTGCCGTACGATTGTAGTGGTGACACCGGCTTCTGATTGTCATTGCGGTCATCGTAGCTCGTGGATGCTTCACCACTGCCAGCCCGGCGGTCCACGTTGCTGTCGCGCCATGAATGGTCGTGGCTGTGTAAACTTGCAGGTTGCACGTAAATCGCAGGGATGTTCGGTCCACCTCCAGCATGCTGACCCGCAGAGGACGCGGTCAGCGAATTTCGATCCTGATATCGGCCAGCTGACTGAGGATCATTCCATTCTCTTCCCGCTTGCTGACCCGTCGAGGTCTCTGGCATTAGTGTTTCGTCATCTGCAGACACATTCACCACATCAGTCACCATTCCTCATCCCCCCTTGCGCACAAGCTGAACACTCACAGTCCGAAATCATCGTTGTGATCATTGGCGGGCCTTGTGCAGCAGAGAAAGGTATACGCTGCTGCCCCTGGTACTGGTACGACTGTTCTTGAGCTTCGTTTGGTTGGGACCCCGAGGGCTTGAACTCATTCGGCACTCCGCTGGCTTGGGAAGGAGGGCGTGGAGGCGACGCAATGGACAGAGTTCGATAATGGCGGTCGTAATCGTTCACAGGAAGAGGGTCCACTGATGTCTCCGAGGCCCGATCGTCCTGCAACGGGCTACCATAGCTTGGTCCATGCTGGCGTAATCCCTCTTGGCTAGGTGCTGTCGACATCCCCGGACCCAAGTGACGCTCCAAATCGGCCAATTTCGCCGAAGTGCCACGCTTGTGTTGCAGGCCCAGTCGCTGTTTCAAGTCGCCTCGGATCCATTGCTCCCTGACGAGATCGACTTCTGTGGGCGAGAAGCATATTCTCCACGCTTTGCAGAAGTACCGTGGGAGAAGACAGAGGAGAACCACCATGACGATGGTCACCCAGAAGGTGAGTGTGGAGAAGAGGAAGTAGGCGGTGTCGTCATAGAGGAAGGTCGGGAATGCAGAGTATACTAGTGCCCAAACGAAATATGATACTGCGGATGATGACAACAGAAGATTCGTTGTCAAGAAAAGCACCGCCAAAAGGTCAACCACAACAGACTTACGAATTGAAATGGCTTCAATGGCCCAGAAGATCCAAGTCCTGAGCAATGATTCGAACACACCTGATCAGCAAGCGCCTTATGTCGTCAGTCAAGCGAGATCATGATGA
The DNA here is from genome assembly GCA_001006505.1 of Tilletia horrida. NCBI lineage: Eukaryota > Fungi > Basidiomycota > Exobasidiomycetes > Tilletiales > Tilletiaceae > Tilletia > Tilletia horrida. Next base: position 79,142 of record LAXH01000043.1, read on the forward strand.
GGACTCACCAGAATCGCACGGCCAGACCCGCGTACAAGTTGGCTGCAATCACAGCCGCAGCACCAACAGTGGTACCAAACAACCAGATGCCTCCAAGCTGGTGGCCCGTACCGCTGTAGATTGGATAATAGTTCCAAATGGCCCAAGGGACGAAGAAGCACACCGCCGACTGGTAGATGGCATCGACCACCGCCGACCAGAACAGGGCGCGTGTGTACTCGAGTCCTTGGATTCCGCGCTTGTAAGTGGACGGGTTCGCCATGATTGCGGCCGGATTGACGTCCTGGTCCAGTGCGCCGAGAATAATGACGGGAAGGGAGGTGAAGGCGAGATTGAACAGCAAGACGTAGCTGTAGTCATACAGGTCTGTTGACGAATGGCGATAGATACAGGTTCAGTATGACCTGAGAATGGAAAGAAAACAGTTCGCAAAAACTCACAAGTGGCATTGAAATTGCAGAAAAGCTGGAACCAGAACATCGTGAATGTCCATATGATGTTTTTGTAGAAGAAGACCTGAATACGAGTCAAATGTAACCAGTCAACTTCAATCTGTTGCAGATGATCAACAGATCATAGCAGGCTTCTGGCTCACCTTGTGCATATCTGCAATCCGCACGTACGACCAATGGCCATGAACAAGCAGCAGCTTGGTCAAGAATCGGAACTGCCCAATCGCATAATCGGCAGACATCGACGCTTGTGCTCCTTCTAGACCTGCAATGCCGACTCCGCAATGAGCTTCCTGAATCATGGCAACGTCGTTCGCACCGTCTCCAATTGCCAACGTCATCGCCTTTTTGCCATCCTTGACCAGTTTGACGGTCAGAGCCTTTTGAGCCGGAGAAACACGGCAGCAGACCACCGTCTCGCACTGAGTGGTCAGCGCCAGGAACAGTGGCTTCAAAGCGGGCGAGAGTGCGTAGCGCAGTGTTTCGCCATCGATCACGACGGCAAATCCACCAGAGGGAGCGTCGGCGGTGGGCTCGATCCCGAGTCGAGACACGCGCTTGTTCTTGCGAAATCCCTTTGACTCGTCCTCAATCAGGACCGGCCGTCCAGCAGCAGCAATCTTGTTGCACGCGGCTTCAATCTGAACGCGCGTACCGTGCTCGTGGTCGGCACTGATAATCATAATTTCCATACTGGATGAAAGCAAGTTGCAGGAGAAGCCGATCTCGATGGCCGTCTGCAGCTTGTCACCTGTCAAGATCCAGAGCTTGATGCCGGCTTCGTGGAGCAGTTGGATGGCCTCGGGCACGCCGGCCTGCAGCTTGTCTTCCAAAGCGGTGGCACCGAGCAGAGTCAAATTGACTTCAATTCCCTCGCATGCAGCGTCAATCGCGTCGTCTCTGTCCGTCAAACTCGTGGCTGCCGCATCGTAGATCCGTGCCCAGTCGCGGAACTCTTCTTCATCCAGGTAGCGGTATGCGATGCAGAGCGTACGCAAGCCTGCGTTTGCAAAGTCTTCCAGGTCGCGTTGAGTGCTTTCCATGAGTTCCTTGGGGTGGTCTTCTCGCAGTCGAGCATATATAACCGAGTCCGCACCCTTGCAGATCATCAATATCCGTCCGTCCCGGTCGCGAACGATGACGCTCATCCTCTTGCGGGTACTGTTGAACTCGAGCACGCGCAGGGGAGTGTACTGCTCGGGCTGACCCATGACTTCGATGTCAATCACGTGGTTCGTCTTGGCTATGAAGACCGCTCCCATATCGCGAGCAGCGCTAACGAGAGCAGCTTCGTCAGGACTTTGCGCCTTGTAGTCGAGCACGTATGGATCATCGGTCGGTCTGTCTGAGAGTGCCGTGTGACACAGAGCCAGCGCTCGGAAAAACGTGGCGACTTCCTTCCTTCGCTCCTGGCTTTCGGGAGAATTCTGTGGCAGCACTTGCTCAGCGAGTGACGGGGATATCAATGTGAGTTTGTCCTTTCGCAAGTATCGGTTCTTGAAGCTCCGATTGAGGGTATCGATCATCGAGTTCTTTGCACGTTCCAGCTGCGCGGCTTGAGTGTTCGGATCGAGTCCGCTAGTATCCTTGCCTTCGCGTTTCATAGCGCCGACCATGGCCTCTGTGATCCCTTCTCCATACGGCACTCCATTGATGGAGCATTTCTTGAACTCCATCACATTCTGGGTGAGAGTTCCGGTCTTGTCGCTGAAGATGTACTCGATCTGGCCAAGGTCGTCCGAGATGTTCCACGTCTTGGGCACGCAAGGGTAGTCGAGAGGTTCGTAGTACATCTCTATATCTGAAAAGATGAAGAAGGCCTGTATGGTCTTGACAATCTCAATCGAGATGTAAAGCGAAATCGGTACGATGTTCTGGAACACCACCAGACACGATCTGGAAGGTAGAGAAGACGGTGTTGAGCATATAGTTCACTTGGCACGCATGAAAAATATTGCATAACTCACCCGAGAATCACCAAAGCATTGATGACGTTAGAAGTGCTGACTTCTACACCGTTCTCGAAGAAGTACTTGCTATTGTCCGTCTTGGACAGCTCAAAGCCTCCAAAGACGGTGCAGACGGCACACATGATCATCAAAATGAAAAAATTCATCAGGACGTTGAAGTTGGTCTCTTGCTCAATCTTGCTACGCTTCGTCGGAGTGTCGCCCGAATTGAGCATGATCTTCGTGTCTTCGCCGGTGAAGAGGACCAGTCCAATCACCCATTCCGTGTTTCGCAGCGCCGAACCACGCAAAAGGAGTTCGTTGATGGTGATGGGCTCCATGCGCGAACTCTGTTTCTGATCAGCCGCAGCGGCACTGCTGTCCGGGGCAGCCGGCTTGTCCGAGTACGCGTACGAATACGAGTCGGATGTCAAGCTCGGGTTGGTGCCAGAGAACGGCTGTTTGCCTCCCTGCGAAGACATGGCACTGATACCGGAGTTCGAAGATGGCAGCCCGATGCTGTACTTGAGCACACCGTTGTAGGAGTACAAGTTTGCATGTGGTGGTTCAGAGTCGATGACAAACTGTGCATGTTCGACATCCTCCTCCGACTGAATGCCTGTGGTCGCTTTGAGCGCCTTGCGCACTTTCAGGTTCGTCTCACCATCGAGATTCTTGGTCTCAATGTAGGCATTGCCGTCCGGGTCCGAAGTGTTGAGAATGACGATATCGGCAGGCACTTGCTCGTCTTCACGTAAGAGGACAATGTCACCGACCTCGAGCTTCTTCCAGAGCGTGCGTTCCCACCGACCCATGCCAGTTGTATGCCGTCGGTAGTCGACGACACTGTTGTCCGGGATTGTGGAGGGGTTGACCGAGGGGTTATAGGAGTTGTTCCGTGTCATTGCATTTACTGCAAAGTTGGATCCGCCAAATTGGGTGGTGCCGGCGCCATGTTCGCTCTCGCTCACGATGGTATCGAGACGGTCCCCGGTGGTGGAGAATGACTCCGTCCGAGCGCGATTCTGGCCGCCTTGCTGTCCACCTCCCGCAAGGACTTCGGTAGTATCCCCAGAGTCATACCGATACTGTGCTTGCGCTCCGCCGCCTGCTGTACGCTTTTGAGCCGCAGCCGCAGAACCACCGACAGCATGCATCCCGATGGCATCCTCCTTTTCCCTGAGTTTGCGCACACCTCGGCTGACTTTTCCCGATGATCCGCTTCGACCTCCTGCGAGACCAAGAATCTTTTCGAATGTACTGCGTGGATCACGCGGCTGATTGACGTTGCGCCAGTTGCCCAGCTTTGTGACGGCAGCATTGTTGACTTCGTTGTCGAGCACATGTCTACGATGGTCCTCGATGGCGTCCTTTATGGCAGTGATGGTGAGAATGGAGACTAATGGCAGCATGGCAATCTGCGGCACGGTTGCGCCAAAGGTGGGGAAGACTTGGAGCACGACGAGACCGAGGAAATAGATGTTTGCAATGCGATAGAACTGCTCGAACAGGAACCGCGGCAAAAAGGTGACGATGGTGTACTTTGAGGTCCGGACCTTGTTGCGCGCGTAGCGCACGGTAGGGTCCGAGGTGTTCTTGCGAGTCTCGCTGGAAGCGAGAGGAAGATTGAGGTAGACGCGTCTGCGCTTTGGAGGCTTCTTCCGCCTGCGACGCAGGGCGGAACCTGCTTCGACAGACTGTGACTGTTGCTGTTGTTGTTGCTGTGCTTCTTGACGCTGTGTGGTGTCTTCTTCGTCACTGTCATATTCTCGTTCGCCAGTGACTGCAAACTCTTGGAGGGCTTCTTGCTGTGCGCGACGGCCGGCGTCAGGGCCAGCTGCAGCCAGGGCGGGAGTCTTGTCTTGCTGAGCCGAGTCAAAGGGAACACCGACTCCCTCTCCGCCAGTACCGAGAGCACCATAAGAAGACGCTTCTTGGATGGCTGATGTGCGGGCGGCAGCTTCCCTCTTGCGAGTGCTTCTGCCCCTGCCGAATCGACGGAGAATGCTCTGGCTTCGTTCACGCTTCCTACGTGCTTCTCGCCGAGCCTCGGAGCGGTGGGACTCTGCGATGGAAGCTGCGGCGGTGCGGACGGTGCGCAGCTGGAGATTTGGGTCCACGGCTGGGTCGTAGTCTGGATGGTCTGGATCTGAGATGTATGGTTGTGAGGTAGGCCCATAGTTGTAAGGGGAGGCCATGTTGGGATCTATGGGCCTGCCTTCGTCGTCAAGATGAGGAGGCATCTTGCCGGCAGCATGCCGACCGAACACCATGGCCGCGGGAGCACCTGTGCAAGAGGAACGGGCTGTAGGGAGTCCAGGCTTGTGACAATTGGAGAGCTATGAGCCGAAGAAGCTCGTTGAGGAAAGAAAGGAGACGCTCGAGTGTTGTGTGTCTTTCTCTGGGTTTGAAGATGGGCTGGCTCACTTCGGATCCTTTCCTGGTCTGCCAGCACTGCCCCCCCAACTTCGACTGCGGATGACGCGCTGACCGAGAGCAGAGCAGCACGCGGATATGACTGATGGGACTTGGAGGTGCGAGGGGTGCTGTTCTGGTTCTGGCAAGGCTCACTGGGACAAGGAGACGAAGAGGTTGGGGTGGGTGTCCACGCTCACATGATGGCACGCACACCCACTGGACCACACACAGCCTCATTACAGGGGCCTTGCCAAGAAACTCCCGGTCGAATTATTGATTGAACTAGGACAAGAACCAAGGCGCACAAGTGAGAGGAATCATCCTCAGCGGCGAGCATGACGAGGTCAGCATTGGGCAGGACAGAGACCAGTATGGCAATGGTATTGTACGCAGAAGTGCTGATAGCTTCCTTTCGAAGCTGGTGTTGCTTCTGGTTGCAAGGGCTTCTTGCTGGTGTTGAGGCGACTTCGGATGGGCCAGTTTTAAGGTTTTAGGATCGGCCAGCAGCGCAAAGTCACGTGCGGCGGCAAGATGATGGATAATAATTAATGATGTGAGTGATGTGGGGTGACATAATCAGTGGTCATGATACGAGTATCGGCATTTGTTACTTGTTGAACCCCTTGCGTCACTCGACAGGCTGCAGTTTGGCTGGCTGGCGATCCGTGTGTTTGGGAACCTGCATGCTACTCTGACTGCAGACGTTCGAAAAGGGTTGCTGCCAACCATGTCGACTCCCCGGGCTGAACAGGATGGAGGCCCATCGACGAGCACGGCCACACCACAAGCCAGAACAGAGGCGTTGACCCAGCAGGCCTCGTCGTCCAACACCACCACTGCCGCCGCCGGGTCGCAAGACCATCATCACTCGGGACCGATGAACACCACTACTACAAGTACTACTATTGCAACTGCAAGTCCCAGTCTCACATCGGAAGGCGGGTCCTACTTTTCACTCCAGCCGTCGACAAGCACTTCTTCGAATGACCCAACTCCCTCGGCCACTTCCTCCGCCTCGAGACCGGCCACTGCAACAGCATCGGGCTCGGGCTCCATCCGCGATGCTCCTCCGCCGTCTCCATCAGTCATAACGCGATCAAGAGCGCGAGCCCCATCGAGCAGTTCGCTTCGCGGCCAGCTGACTCCCGGTGGAAGTGGGCTTCTGCCCATCATAGCTACCGGCCCAGGTCCTAGTGGACGAAACACCATGGACAACATACCCGCTCTGCCTTTCAACCTGCGGGCGCTACCTCGGGGCTTGAGTGCAAAGGGCAAGGGCAGGGCCAGGCCGGCCACGAGTGGAGTTCTTTCTCCAGGTCCCCTTGAAGCCACTACCTCGACCGAGCCTGCGTCTGATGCGATTGGACAGCGTGTCGAGCCCACAGCGGGCCGGGCTTCCATGCCTCCCACCAAATCCCCGGTGCTTTCAGAATACTCAAATACGGAAACCTCCAGGTCGATATCTGGAGGACAGGCAAACTTTCCGGCACGGGCCCCTAGTACCGCACTGGATTATTTGAGACCGCCTCCAACACCGAGGACGACCCGGCCGGAACTGTATCATCAAAAATCACAGAGCTTGGTCGAATTGAGCACATCCATGTCCACTCACGGCGCGCGGACCGAGAACAGCCTTGCTCCCATCGAGCAGAAGCCGAATGACTATGCATCGTCGCCTAGACCTACCTCAACCGGAGGGGAGAGTCAATCAGGCTCAAAAGCTTCTTCCGGTAGGACTTCGACTGGAACCGAGCAAGACGGCCCATCGGAAAGTCAGACCGCTGGTGGGATCAAGTCTGCAATATCTGCCTTTTTGCAGCCAGACAAAGTCAGCGACAAAGTGAGCAAGGCTCGACGCGACATAAAAGCGGCTCTGTTGGCTGCTGCCACAGGGGCAGCCATCATCGAGGCGGGTGGCAAGGACAGCACAGACTTGTCTCAGCAGAGGGATATCCGGACAACAGGCAGGACATCAAGACCGAGCACACCAGGGTTGCAACGAAGAAGATCGATGTACGAGATGAGACACGAGCCTCCGCCCTACTCTGTCCTTCTCAGACGTCCCGACGGCGCGCAGACAATCTTCCCTAGAGAAGAGGAAGGACGCGAACGCTTGCCGCCGTATAAATGCTCGGTACACATCGAAGGATACTTATCGCGCAAGCTCGAATTCTCAGCACCAAATATCCAGGCGAAGGATCGGAGTTGGAAAAGGCAGTACTTTGTGCTGCATGGGACCAGTCTCCGCGTGTACAAGAACGATTTGACGTACTTGAGCCTGTGTGGTAAAGAGACGGCATGGGGCGACATGACGGGAGTGCACATCCATTCGAATCCGGCCGAAGATGAGGGCTCTCAACTAATGGGTGCTGGACCTGGGGGCCAATCGAGTGCAACAGTAAACGCAGGCGCCACCAGTGCCACTATCACTATCAACCCCACCGTTGGGCCGAACGAGAAGGCCGTCTGGAACCCATCGGCGCCTCCGAGCAACAACAACGAGTCTCGTCGGCCAAGTGCCGTTTCCTTGTCCGGAAGCATCAATTCAAGAGATCGAGACGCGTCGATGAGTGGGTCCTTTAGCCACAGCCACAGCCAATCGTTTTCAAATCTTCAGCCGTCAGCGTCCAGTATTGCGCAAGCACGTCAGACATTTTCCACAATACAAGAAGGCAAAATGGGTCTCGTGCGCCACTACTCGCTCCAGCGGGCCGAGAGCGGGCTGGCGGCCGACTACCTGAAGCGGAAACACGTTGTCAGAGTCCGTGCGGATGGAGAGCAATTCCTCTTGCAGACGACAAGTGATCGCTCCGTAGTGGACTGGATAGAAGCCCTGCAGGCTGCAACCAATGTCGCTCTCGACTTGGAAGTTCGGCCCAGTGAGTCTGTGCCAGGAATACTGTTCATCGCTTTCGTCGCCGTTTGCTGACCCTCCCCTTCTGATGGAACCACCACCTGCAGTGCCAAAGTTTATCACTCTACCTCGCCGTCGGCGTCGCCGGAGGCGCGAAGGCGAAGGAAACGGTGGCACCGCCAATTCGGCCCCGGCGGCTGTCCGCTCAGATGCGGCGGGCGCCGGAAGGGAGGACGCCAGAGCACGTGCAGCACGCCTACGACGGCAGGAAGAAGACGACATTGCAGAAGCCCAACGTCGCTCGCTTGCGGACATGGCGAACGGGAACAGTCCATCTGGTGGCAGGACGATGGACAGCAGGGGTGGCTCGCGGCGGTCAGAATCACCCCATAATGATGCGCTTGAGGATATGTTGCGGGAGGTGAGTTGGGAATAGCTTGTCCGTCACGAGAATGAATGCAATGAACTGACACTTCCCAACTCATCTTGTCTCAGGAACATGAAGATTGGAGTCGTCGGACGGCGACAGTAATGTAGCGGTTGAGCAGCAAACCCCCCTAAAAATACGCTATCACATCCAACCCAAATATAAGTCAGTCCTTTTTTGAGGTTTTGAGCATCCAGCCCATGTCAATGGGGATTGCGATTTTCTAGATATCAAATAAGCAGGAGTGCCATGAGGCTGAGTGACCGTCAGCAGACGGAAAGGTGACTGATGCCCATCAAGTTCTGGTGCCCAAGTGATTGAGATGACTGCTCATATCTGAGCTTCCACGGCCCGTACATCTTGGGCCTCTTTGCGAGTTCTGCCGTACAGAATCAGAGGCATCAGCTCGCAGCTTCAAGAGCGAGCTTCCGGGAGCGAAAGCCATAACTCACTTGATCTCTTTTCTCAGCGATTCTAGGTCGGTCGGACCGTATGCAAATTGTAGCATTGCCTGCATCGTGAAGAAGGCAGCATTTCCTGTCACGCCCAACACAAATCAAGTCAGGTCAGCGGGGAGAGATGTTCTGACAGCATGGAGAAAAGCTTTCAAAATTTGGAAAGGAGGAGGAATGCAACCCACTCACCAGCATTGTCAAGACCTCGGTCTGCGTCGGGCTGGATACCGAGCAAATCACAGATCTGCGAGAACGGTATATTGGAGAATATCTCCGGCCGGCCGTCGTCCTCGCCCCCGGCACCACCACCACCAGCATCGTCCTCCGGGTTGACAGCAGCAAAGAGACTTCCAATCTCAATCGTGTAAATCTTTCTGCCGCGGGTGCCAGGCACGGAACCGCTGACCATCGTCTTCATACTTCTCCAGAGCGATGTAGATTTGAAAAGCTCCTCATTGTCCTTCCCCAATGCATACAGCTGTCGCGTCCGCCAGTCGTAGAACACTGGCCACATGTCCGGCCCGATCATTCTCTGATGACCAAGGCTCACTGGACAAGAATCACCGTTCAATCAGCAACATTATGAGTTCAAGCCGGCTGGTTTGGAGAATCGTAACTTACTCTCGTCATCCAGCATCGAAAGCACAGCAAATACACGCCTGTTCGTCTGGAGCGCTCCCTCCAAAACCTTGTGAATCGCCTTGGTGATGTGCCTTTTTGGCGCCACACAAGTTCCTGACGGCAACGTCACGCCCTTATCAACCTTGATCGGGTCCGACCCTCTCGCATATCGAAAGTCCGTCTTCGCCTCCGGTCGGGCCGACTTGACAAACTCCTTGACGAGCAGGTGGGAAGTGTTGAGTTTCAGAGCCTCGCGCGTGTCTGCCCGACTCGCATCGAGGATACAGATGCCGACCTCGGAGACTTGGAATGGATCGTCGGGGGCAGCGTTCCGATAAGCAAAGGAGATGTAAATGGCTGGTTCCTCGAAAAGCTGGTGCAGAAATCGGTAGTACGGTTTGAACTGATGTCTTGAATCCAGAGCCTCGGGCTCTGGTGTTCGAGGCTCTGGTGTTGGTGACCTTGCGCGATGGTGTCTCCTCCTGGTTATCAGATTTGACAAAACGTGATCAATGTCAGCATTGGATGCTGACAGCTTGATAACAGAAAGCATGAAAGTGCTCACCGTTTTGGACGGACATCATCTTCATCGTTATCTTCGTTGTCATCTTCATCGTCGTCCTCATCGTCGTCAGCAAGGAGGGAGAGCGAGCTAGAGGAGGAGTCTGAGAGCGGAATTCCATTCCTGACAGCTGAAGGAAGTCTTTCAATACGATTCGACGCAAGCACAGCAGCAGACCGAGTCCTCCCTCTCGACTGCGTTGTTGAGGGCCCAATGGGCGCGGAAAGCTCCGGACGAGCGCGCTTGGTGGCACTCGACTGCAACCGCCTCTCTGCGGGCTCGTTCTGCTCTAGCTGTTCTTCTTGAGCCTGACGTCTCTGCTCTTCTTGTTGTGCTCTTATCGCTGCTGACTCGAAAGGGGGTATCAGCCGCCGTGGTATGACGGAAGGTTGTATGTCGGAAGGCGCAGTTATTGGTACCTCGACAGCATCGGTTGGAGCATTTCGGCGATTTCCCGATTGCAGGAATCCCGGTCTTTGAGGCAGCGAAGCTGGCAGACGAGAGCTTGACGATACAGTTGTTGAAGACCTTTGCGTGACCGTCGTCCGTGATCTGTTTTCCTCTCTGATCACGACACTCCGTGTCGACGAGGTTGCGATTTCGACTCTTCGGATACGTTGCTGGGTAGATGTTCTCAATACGCTAGCGCTTGGAGTTCGTGTCGAGGTGCCAGCGTTGCGAGATGGGAGTGCTGAACGTGGGGGCAATGGCGGCGGTGTCGGAGCCCGATCCGGTAGAGGGTGTTCGCCAACGAGACTCGATAGAATGGCAAGCATGTACATGGCGTCGTTTCCTGCATTCAGCAACTCGAATCCGATCAGCTGAGCCAATGCAAACTTTGACGAATCAAGGCGTCCTCCTCTACTCACCGCCATGCCACCACTTGAACTGCTCGCCGTCGCCATCTCCTTCTTCTAACACGCCTGTGCGAAATGCTGCAGACAGCAAGCTTTTGCTCAGGATTTCTCTCTTGGTCTTATTTGAGCCGGCAGACTTGGACATCATCGACGCCGCCCTTTTCAACAGGTTGGCCCGGCGCTTCTCAAGTTCCTCCTTCTTCTGTTGGGCGATGCTCTGTCGTTGTTCAGCTGTTGATCCTGCGTTCATCTCTTCGCGAGTAGAGCCAGTTGGGTAGTACGAAGCTGAGCGCTCGGAGAAGTTGGGAAGGACCTCCATCAGAGCATATATGTCCACGATGTGAATGGTTCCTGGTTTGTAGAACTGATGTCTCGTGAGTGGCCGTGGTCTCTTGGGCGCTGTAGTTGGGGAGAACGACCTGCGTGGAGCGGGTACATTCCGACGCCCTGCCTCTGATTCGTCCGAGCTATGACCGTTGGACTGGCGTGACCCTCCACCTGTGAAACGAGCGCGCTCGAAGACAAAGTTTCTGTTGTTCCCTGCTTTCCGACTTGACCTTGAAGTCACGGGACGATCATCGTCGTCGTCATCCGAAGACGCCTGCACGCCGCGACTCAGCGCAGCTGAGCTCAGTGGCTGCGAGCGATTCGCATTTGACCTTCTGTTCTCGCGATTCAAGCTCCTCGAGTCACTATTGCTCGTGCTCTCGTTCTGCCGAGGTGGGGGCCGCGCAAAGTCCCACGCGAAGCGCCAGTACGCATGGTCTCGGAGCCATTCTGCATCTTCCTTGGGTGTGAACCAAGGACTGAGCGGATACGAGAGGTTCATGTTCTCCCACGCGATTCCGAGCTTGGACAGGAAGTTGACGTCTTCCTCCATGCAGTGCGTGAGTAGGAAGACGGGCTTCTTGCTGCTCAGCTCGCCAAGCTTCCGATTCAGCTCGTTGATGCCAAAATCTTGCCTGTCGACGTGTGTGCCGTCAATCTGACGATGGAAGACGTTCGTCTTCGGATATGGGTGGACGCGCTCGGCAAAAGCTCGAAAGAGAAAGTTGATCTTGCTGTTCGGGTAGTACGTCTGGTTGAAGCTATGTTGCGCCTCGAGCGGCATGTAATGGACGACCTTGGGCTTCCAGCTGACGCGCGCCTTGGCACGCTCAAAGGCGGAGAATATGCGTTGAGCAGCGTCGAATTCCGCCTTGCTCGTCGGGATCCCGTTCCGGCCATGGGTGGTTTTGTCGAGAGCTTCTCTCCAATTGAACCCGTGTCTACCGCTGCCGTAGTCTTCGGTGAGGTGCGCCCAGCCAAAGTCGAGAACCTGGGTCGAGTAAAGGGCGCTTTCCCAAGGAGTCAGAGACAGGGATATGAAGTAGGCGTCGCCTGAGCGGAAGTAGCGAGCAATATCGGAATATGCACGTTGACTGGCCAAGTAGCTAGCTCGTTCCCAATCCTCGGGCTCCCTGTCAGGCTTGAGGCCAAAGACGGGAGCAAGGGGCATTCCACTGTGCGCAGCTGCTAGGGATGATAGCTGTGCATTGCTCGAAGATGCTATGTCGTTTGACCCTCTTTCCTGTTTAATGATGACGCCTAGTGCATCATCATCGCTGCTGCTGTCGTTGACAGGGATCACACGCTCGTCCTCGCTGTCGCTCAGGACAGGGATGGCGTCCTGAGGGGTGAGACCGTACGCCATGGTTGGCTCACAAGTCAGCAGCTGAGCTTGCTGTCTCCCCTCTCTTCTACGTCGTCGTCCTCAGCTTCGAGAAAGCCGACAGCTACTCGTACCTCGAGCTGCCTGAACCAGGGTCGAGCCGCAACAGATCTTGCGGGTGGGGCAATTCAAAGATAAGATTAGATAAAAAAATTTAAATTTTGAATTTGCGAGCGTTTATCCATTTATCCCTCGTTTTATTAACAAACAAATCCTCAGAAGCTTTCCACCCCGTTTCGACACTTTTGAGACGACCTTCTCCCACAAGGCGGCATGACAGAACGGCAAAGGTTGAAAAATTCCTTAGTGCCTGTACGGTAGCAGTCGAAGCTATGCCACGGCTCAGAGTGCTGCCATTGCTGAACTCTGCTGGCCGATGCAGATGCAGTTTGGCCACTTGCGGGAAGCACGGGGCTCATGCAATCTCCACGGAGAGCAGACGAGAATATTCAGAACATGCCTTGTATCACGGCCCGAAGAAGGGTGACAAAGGTGAGCAGCACCGATGAGCACAGGATTGGCCTGGTGCATGATATGTTTCCTGAATAGTCTTAATTGTACTGCCCTCAGTCATTGTCGGCGTCTCTGGAGGAGTCGACTCGGCTGTCAGCGCATTGCTTCTGGCGCAACAGGTGGGTGGGGAAAAAAAAAACGTGGATGACTGCCCGTCAGAGAGCTACTGGCTCACAACGTCTTAGCTTGGGGCAGGATTTTGACCTAGAAGCCGTGTTCATGCGCAACTGGACCGCTGACGAACCAGCTGCATCCGTACTCGACACCAGCGACCAAACGCCCTCTCTTCCCTACGACCAATCTTCCTGCACTTGGAGACAAGACTACGAATCTGCCCAAGCTGTCTGTAGACATCTTTCCAATCTTCCATTGCGCCTGCTCGATTTCCAAAAGGAGTACTGGAACAGTGTCTTTGAGCCTGCTCTGTCCGTCTGGGAGGCGGGCGAGACTCCGAACCCAGATGTCGCTTGCAATCGGTGAGAACGGGTGGGTATGCTGGTGTACATTTGGACATGCCAAACTGACATACTCGCATTACTTGAACCTTCCAGGCACATCAAGTTTGGCGTGCTGATGGACGACCTTCTCGGCGAGCCGGGGCCGTCAAAGCGCAGAGCATGGCTCGCCACTGGTCATTACAGCCGATTGCGCCTGAGTCCCACGGTCCAGCCAGATGGTAGTCGTTCGGTCGAACTCCTACGTGCAATTGACCCGATCAAAGACCAATCGTACTATCTGTCGTCCGTCGAGCCTTCGCGCTTTCGTCAGGTGAGCCGGTGACCTTCCTGTGCCCGCAGCAGCCCCATTCCGGAACACTGACGGACCGCATCTTCGCATTTACCAGGCGCACTTTCCCATCGGACACCTGCTCAAGGGCGAGGTCCGAGAACTGGCAAGACGTTACGAGCTGCCAAATGCAGAGCGAAAAGAGAGTATGGGCTTGTGCTTCGTCGGGGATAACCTGCCCCGGGCCAGGAGCGAATCTGTGGGGACAAGGGGGAAGCAAGGTGAACCTGGTCCCTTTGCCACCTTTCTAGGTATGAATATTTGGGTCCAGTCAGAGCATGTTAAAAGGCAGTGCTAGCTGAAAATGTCTCCCATGTTTCGATTTTGCAGATTCATACATCGAATCTACTCCGGGTCCTCTCATTTCGCCAACGGGTGAGGTGCTGGGTCAACACTCTGGCCTACACACTCTGACCATCGGTCAAAGCGCGAGGATACCCGGGCAAACGGAGCGCTGGTACGTTGCGAGGAAGTCCAGAGGACAACGGCGACAGGGTGGATCCAGTACGTCTGACGACAGCATGCGAGCGAACGAGGTTGTGGTGGTGCCAGGCAGATCGCACCCCTTGTTGCTTTGTGTTCATGCCAGAGTCAAGGCGTTTTCTTGGGTGGCTGGGCAGCAACCGGCGGAGCTGAACACAGCGAATTCGGATGGCGATGCTGCGAATGTGCGGGCATGGGCTCAGGTGCGACATCGGCAGAAGGCAGTGCCATGCCGGGTTACGATTCGAGCGAAAGAAGGACAAGATGTTCCGCCGAGGTGAGTGAGCCTGGGTTGGTCTGTTCACCCATTTGCTGCAGTTTCTCTTCGCTGACTGTACATGCACTTGTTCATTTTCATCATGAAGGCTCCTCGATGTTGAATTTGATGACCCGGTTGCTGCAGTCGCGCCTGGTCAAGTGCTAGCACTCTGGGCCGATGGTGACCGCGAGGTCTGCCCAGATGCTGTTACGGGGGACGCAGATGCGAGAGTAAGGCCGAATGTTGTCTGTCTGGGGAGCGGAGTGATCGAGGATGTGGTGACTGTGGCAGATCTTGAGAAGGGTCCACAGTAGTAATAATAAATCATTTGATCTCCATGCTGTCTTCCTGAAACATTCGACGCGTTAATATTATTAGGCGCGCGGGAGAAGAAGTTGGCGATGAAGTCGAGCGCGGGGAGACAAAAAGCGGGCGAGTCGCACTTGGTTCCTTCTTTCGCAAATTGGATCGACAGACGAGAGAGAGCGGTGTTTGCCAAGGCCGCTCTATGCACCGGAACCAGCCAGAGGCGTCGCTTAAAGCCACAACAAATCAATGTTCTTGTGCAGCTTACATACAGTACTGTAGACCGAGCCGCCCTGAGGCTCGTCTAGAATGCCGGAGCTCGTACAGTACGCATGCAAGGACGATCCCACACCCAGTCCACATATTCAGTAGTGTCAAGGGCCTAGGATTAAGGCCTGAAGTGGGGACTCTACGTAGAGGGATGGCCAGAAGTGAAAATGCAAAATGAGAAGATAAGCCCTTCATATTCTGTCTGTACATATTGATTTTCTGATTGTTTGGCTCAGAAATGTGTTCTGTTCTGTGCCTGTGCCCCCCGCTGGTCTTGTTCTTCTTCCTCGGAATGGTCGCACTTGTCGCTCACACGAGTACTCGAGAGTCGAGACCCTGCATGCGTGCGTGCCTGCCTGCCTGCCTGCCTGCCTGCATGGAAACCGCATGAGATGGGGAGATGCGAGTACATAAGACGCACGGGAGTTTACATACTCTTCAACATCTTTGCTGATTCCTCTTTCCCCCTGCTGGCATTCTTCACCTTGGCCTCACATTCCTTGCTGACCCTCTCCCCTTTCATTTCTACGTGGGTGTCTGAAGCATTCTCGCATCTCCTCGCGGATTCAAGCTCGTGTCATCTTCTTCATCTGATATCCCTTCCAGCGCTTCTCATTCACACTTCAAGATTGCCAGCATGGAGCTCGCCCTCGCCTCCACCTCCGAGGTCGCCAGACCAGTGTGTGAGTACATCAATGTCCCCTCCACCTCTCTCGTGCTCATTAGGCGCCTCTGATCGATCCCCATCTCATCTGTGTTTGACAGCTCTCGTCGAGCAGCTTCAGCTCGCAATGGAAAATGTCGGCGTCGGATCCGTGCTCCATCTGGGCGCAGCCGTGCTCCACCACTTTGACTCGGATCAAGACCTCGTCCAGCATTTCACAGCACGGGTCCAGCTCATGCTCGACAACATCCCCACCCTCTCCCAACACATCGCCATGCGGCCCACCCCTCCCTCTCCGAAGGGCAAAGCAAAGGCACCCAACACAATGACACCTCATATGGTCTGCGACCCATCCGAGCCCTTTGTCGCACAAGAAATCGTCGACCAATCGGTCCAGTCCGTTGCCTCCGCATCCACACGAGCAGCCACCTGGGACGCGGTCATCGCCAACGCAAGACAAACCGCCCAGCACCGAATCGACATCGACAAGGGACCCATGTGGTTCGTCTCCTTCCACAAGACGGTTCCCCAACAGAGCACCATCACTACCGGCAGCAGCACTCATCGCAAGGAGACCTTCGTCGTGCTCAGCTTCTCACACGCCTTGGGCGACGCTCGATCCGGGCGCAACATCCTCCACACCATGCTCGGCCAGGGACCAATCCCACTCACAGACGTCGACAGAGCGCCCGTCTACCCAGCTTTCGAAGAGACGGGCTTGACCAAGTTCAGTCTCAACTTTGTCTGGCAGTTTATCAAGATTCTCATCACCTTGCTCTTGCCTCGCTCCATTGCTTCGTGGCTCGGCTGTGCCCACCACTGGCCCCTCAACCTCAAAATTGACGGGCCACAGGGAGCCAGAGCGGTGAGAAGACGGACGATGATGATCGCGCGTTTACACGTCCTCGGTCTCAAAGCCGCCGCCAAACGCGCTCCCGGCAGAGTCACTCTCCATTCGACGATCAACCAAGCCATGAAGGTCGCCATCATCGTTGCCCATCGAGCCTTCCAACAACAACAACGCGACGGCTCTGCTCGATCGTCTACTGCTTCATCGCTCCGGTCACCCGTCCCTTCCAAAGTGCCGTTCCGGATCGCATCGCAGAGCCCCATGGATTGGCGCGACTCGAGCTCGACGCCCTTTGGTCGCTTTGCAGGTAACATCATCGGACTCTGGGCCCTCCGCATGTCCGACCGGACCGACGTCTCCTTCTGGGCCGAAGCGCACGAGTTCACACGCACTCTCAACTCGCCCAGCACGCGCAAGCTCGCCATCGAGGCCACTGCCATCTTGAACATCCCGCCGAAGAAAATGGGATGGATCAACAAGGAGGGGCAGAGCCCGGCATTGCCGACGGGGTTGGAGGGGTTCTATGCGGATGCGTTTAGCAAGCCAAGCACCTTGGCGAGCTCGTTCAACTATTCGAATCTGGGCCTGATCCCGCAGCCAGAGGCCGACTTGGTCACCGCTCCCACGGCTGCGGCAGCGGCAGCGGTCGCCCCGCCGCTCCAGATTGTCACGGAAGCGACTGAGGAGCTGGACGAACGGGAGATTCTCAGTCCGAGCATGACCGAGCGCAGTGGAGAGAGCAGCAGCAGTCCGAAATTTACATTTACCGAGCTGAGATCACAAGCATCGAGCTCAGGCAGTACCTGCGGAGACGACGAGGTCGCAAAGCCTATCATCAAGCAGATCCAAGGGGCAATGCTTCCGCCAGCACCCATCACTGCACTGACTGCCCCAGCATCCTCAAAGGCCCAGCAGCAGCAGCAGCAGCAGCAGCAGCAGGAGCTTCTTCTGGACGAAGTCCACTTCAGCCAGACGCCCCAACCAGGCTCATGCGCCCTCTTCGTCGACGTCGCCGGCTGCGCAGTCCACCCGAGCGCCGAAAACGTAGGAGGCGCAGTGACCGTAAACGTGACCACGTACGAAGGCTTCCTGCCCGAGCCCATCGATTCCGTGTTTTACGACTCGATGCAGCAGACGCTCCGCCTGTGCGCAGAGGGCAAAGTGCAGGAGAAGACGACGGTGGCGGATGTGGTCTCGATGGTGGAGCAGGACTTGGACAGGGAGAAGATCCAGGCTTGATTCTGGTCTTTTCTCCAATGCGTGTTTTGCGAGGGCTCCCTCCCCCCTTCCCCCCCCCGGGGCGCGTACCCAACTTGTACAACTTTCAGTCACGGACAGGGTTCAAAGTTCACACTCTTTCATTTGTGCACATCCCGTCCAACCGGCAGCCGCATGCAGACGGGACAGATGTTGGATGGGCATCTAAGAGTGGTTCGTGTGAATTGTCGTGCAACATGCAAGCAGAAAAAAGGGGTATGACAAAATAGTACAGAATGT
Organism: Tilletia horrida; assembly: GCA_001006505.1. Lineage (NCBI taxonomy): Eukaryota > Fungi > Basidiomycota > Exobasidiomycetes > Tilletiales > Tilletiaceae > Tilletia > Tilletia horrida. The sequence goes on from LAXH01000043.1 coordinate 97,076, forward strand.
CCATTACGACTCCGGTAGGGGGGGGGGGGGG